>SSNQ01034654.1:1058865-1110452 GCA_006942095.1 Nothobranchius kuhntae
TTTATGTCCCCACTTAGGCCAGGGGCAGCCCTGCGCCAGCTCATCAATCCTGCTGTTTCTCTGAATGGAGGCTGTTCTAAAGTGTACGACTATTACACAGGAATAACCTGTAGTTTCTCTTCTGGACTAAAATGTGACTGATTTATTCCTGACAGGAGAAAGGAAGGTTTTGATTGGCTGGAAGCCTGTGGTCCATTTCTTCTGAAATCACATCACACCTCTCTCTCAGAGAAACTGGAAATAGTCTTCTAATCTCAGCGAGAAAGCACTTTATCTCTTTACTCATATAGAAACCAGGAAAAAAAGGACAAATGAGCTCCCTGAGTGATTTCAGACAGAATCAAATCATCTTCCTCTTTAAGATGAGTGAAAATCACACATTAAAATCAAGGAAGACTCAGTTAAAAAATAAAACCCTCAAGATTCAGCGGGTCGGGCCACCCCGAGTCCCCCCAGTGGGGCGCTGGTTAGTCCTCCAGCATGCATTATGTCCTCATTAGCATATAAAGGACACTTCCCTCTCCACTCAGCCATATGCTAATCTCTAATAGGATGAAATGGCTGTGCCGGCCAATGAGAGCGGGGCCTTTCTGAATCTATTATAGGTTAGACAGCTGAACCGGAGTGGGCATCGTTTAGGACCACCAGGAAAATCCACACAGAGGAAAGACAACACACGGCAAGCCCGAGTACCCGACAGTGTTCAACAAATCACATTTACCTGCAGGCAAGAAGGAAAACGCAACAACTGGATTAGAGCCAAATCTTAGTCCTGGCTAAATTTTCCAATGTGCACGCGGACACACACACACACACACACACACACACACACACACACACACACACACACACACACACACACACACACACACACACACACATGCACGTACACATGCACACACACACACACACACACACACACACACACACACACACACACACACACACACACACACACACACACACACACACACACACATGCACACACAATGTTTTGAAAGAGCCAAAAGCCTCATAATCCATGTTGAGACTGTGCTCTTCTTAGAAAGGAGGTGGGTGGAGATAAACCTCATATATTAAAGCACAAAAACACCCTGCAGAGCAAACAGTCGGCTGCTCAAGACCGGCTCAAACGGCAGCCAGACCAGACTGATCGATGCTCACAGAAACGTGTCTCATCTCCACTCCGTGTGTCTTTCCTCCATGGAAGGAGAGCAGTCTGATAAGGGGAGGATGTAGAGTGAGGAAGTGACCAACAGGTGGCAGTGGTGGCCTTTAGGCTGGCGAATGTGTGTGTGTGTGTGTGTATGCGAGTCCCACCGGCCTCCTCAGCAGATGGCTCAATCATGACGGTTCTGATCTACGATCTGTCCCGGTTTCCCTTCTCAACTCTGTCTTTCTCTCCTTCTACCCCCCCACCCCCACCTTTCAGCTTTCACCCTTTGAACAGAGTGAACAGAGGAGGCCCTGAGTCTCGTCCACACAGATTAGAAAGGAAGGATCTGGGTGTGAGTGGTAGGTAGGGCTGCTTGTTTATGGAAAATAAAACCATAATCATAGAGATAATTTACCACGATTACTCACCGAGTTGGGAAACATGATCAGATTTTTACCCCCCCCCCCCCCCCCAAAAAAAAGAGCCCAATTATATATCAACAAATAAACAGAAAAACATCAAATATATCAAAATTATTGACAAATTTTAATGAAACATTAAACATTGAAACGTTTTCCCAACAGAGCCCTTCACAGAACTGTTTCATATGTGAGTAATTTGGTCTTTTTGTAAGATTAAAGTGTTTCACATGTGAACATCACACTTTATATTCATATTATTAAAGTCAAAGTGCCATAGTCATCATCACGCACTGGTGAAATTCAGCTCCACATTTAACTCATCCCCATGGAGGGGAGTGGTGAGCTGCAACGGTGGCTGCGCTCGGGAACCTAAAAGTAAAACCTTTTCTGTTTAACTCACCGAAGGCGCTGTTCAGGTGGCTGCAGTTGGTTTGATAACAACAAGATTTCAAACAATAACCCGGTTCTCTGATGTATCATTTTGTGGTGATGCTTTGCCGTTATGGGCATCGCTTTTGTTTTATTTTGTAACGAAACTCCTCGCTCCACATACTGTCATGTTCCTCTTCTGCTCAGGTGGGCGAGTTAGCTGAAAGCGAGGCTAACATCTAGCTACGTTCTGATGGCACTTCATGGATGGAATTCAGGTTTTCACGTATTTTCTTTCTTTCTGTCCATCTGCTGAAAAGTTGCTTCCGTAAATCGTAAACATTGTTTGGACTTTGTTCTGCTCTAAACTTTGTGCTTTTTTGGAAACCTGTGTCGGACCTCTTCGCCTCAGCTCGCCGCCACAATAATGTCGCCCCCGTCACCCAGACAGAAGATGTTACAACAGCTTAAACATGATCGTTCCATCTTTGTATCATTGCAGAGTGTGAAAAACGAGTAGATGACATGGATATATTAACAATTTCTGTGATTTTCTATGTTTATTCTGCTGCTCTGTCCATGTTTTTAAAACAAAAGTCACCAACAAATACTGTAAAAATGATAAATGGATTCAGTGGTGGCAACTTCTTGGTAAGGAAAGTAGCTAGTGGCGGTCCTAAAACTATCTAGAACATCAACAACACACAGATGAGCAGGTGTAATCAAGGGTGGCATCTTCACCCATCCATAGAAGTCTAGAGGCTCAGGGGTTTAATCTCTCCCGCTCTGACGGCTGCAGGACTAGGTCGCCTGGGAATGCTTTGGGATGAGGGAGGGGCATGGCGGCTCCTACGGCTAGGAGAGTAAAATAGGTGTGTCTGTGAATAAAGAAACTCTCCATTAACACTTCAGAAAGTCTACAGCTGCTGGTTGCTTTATTAAAAAATGCGAGAGTCACCAGATTGGCCTTATGCAAGACCCACATTGGTTCAGCATTGAGGTGGGGTGGAAATGCACGTTCTCGATAAAATAAACCTTGTGATCAATTAGAGCCAAAATATAAATCACATATTTGAATAACTACACAGGCCAAGTGAGTGGTGTATGAGCAAGGAAGGGGAACTCTTAGGATCATCAGCACCAATGACACAAACAGGGAGCTGAATAGAGGGAGGGGCCAGGGGAGTCATGTGACCTGATGGCCTCATTAGAACCGTCTTTTCCGGACTATAAGTCGCACTTTTTTTCATAGTCTGGCTGGTCCTGCGACTTATATACCAAATTATGTACACCGCGCTGCTGCGGGCCGACTCCGGACCAGGAATGAGCTCCCCTGCCCCGCCATCACCTGCTGGAGACCGTTACGCCCTGCTGCGGGCTTGATCTGACCCAGGTCTCAGCTCCTCCTGACCAGACGAAAATTAAAAACACACAGCCATCACCTGCTGCAGCCTGTGGCGGGGTGCTGCGGGCACTCTCCCCGCCCGCTGGGAGGGTTTGAAACACCGCCATCCTCTGCTGGAGGCCGTGTCACGCTGCTGCGCCCTGGTTGTTTATTCTGTTATTGTTACCGGTATTTGTCTTGCAATGTGAAATGCTTGGTCTCAGATTTTGTAAGAAAAATAATAAAATTTCCCCCCAAAATGCGACTTATATGTTTTTTTCTTCTTCATAATACATTTTATGGCTGGTGCAACTTATACTCTGGAAAATACGGGAATAAAAATGGCCTCACCAGTGGCTCCTAATGCCCTATCAGCATGTTTAAGATCACTCCTACTTCCTACTCAAGTTTCAGAGCCGAAGAAGCTTCATGGACGAGAGGAGACGTCTTCAAAGAAAACGAGAACATTCTAGTTGTTTCCAACTAAACCTTCTAGATCATCATGCCCTAGATGGCTGAGAATCTACACAAATACAAGGAAGAAGAAGAAATAATAAAATTGTCATGAAGTCATTAACAAGAAGAAGGGACTGTAATTTCAGAAGTTGCTGAAGCTTCAATAATAAACTAAATGTACAGGGAGTGCAGAATTATTAGGCAAGTTGTATTTTTGAGGAACAATTTTATTATTGAACAACCATGTTCTCAATGAACCCAAACAACTCATTAATATCAAAGCTGAATGTTTTTGGAAGTAGTTTTTAGTTTGTTGTAGTTTTAGCTATTTTAGGGGGATATCTGTGTGTGCAGGTGACTATTACTGTGCATAATTATTAGGCAACTTAACAAAAAACAAATATATACCCATTTCAATTATTTATTTTTACCAGTGAAACCAATATAACATCTCCACATTCACAAATATACATTTCTGACATTCAAAAACAATACAAAAACAAATCAGCGACCAATATAGCCACCTTTCTTTGCAAGGACACTCAAAAGCCTGCCATCCATGGATTCTGTCAGTGTTTTGATCTGTTCACCATCAACGTTGCGTGCAGCAGCAACCACAGCCTCCCAGACACTGTTCAGAGAGGTGTACTGTTGTCCCTCCTTGTAAATCTCACATTTGATGATGGACCACAGGTTCTCAATGGGGTTCAGATCAGGTGAACAAGGAGGCCATGTCATTAGTTTTTCTTCTTTTATGCCCTTTCTTGCCAGCCACGCTGTGGAGTACTTGGATGTGTGTGATGGACCACTGCTTGAAGAAGGTGTCTTCCAGAAACTGGCAGTAGGACTGGGAGTTGAGCTTGACTCCATCCTCAACCCAAAAGGGCCCCACAAGCTCATCTTTGATGATACCAGCCCAGACCAGTACTCCACCTCCACCTTGCTGGCGTCTGAGTCGGACTGGAGCTCTCTGCCCTTTACCAATCCAGCCACGGGCCCATCCATCTGGCCCATCAAGACTCACTCTCATTTCATCAGTCCATAAAACCTTAGAAAAATCAGTCTTGAGATATTTCTTGGCCCAGTCTTGACGTTTCAGCTTGTGTGTCTTGTTCAGTGGTGGTCGTCTTTCAGCCTTTCTTACCTTGGCCATGTCTCTGAGTATTGCACACCGTGTGCTTTTGGGCACTCCAGTGATGTTGCAGCTCTGAAATATAGCCAAACTGGTGGCAAGTGGCATCTCGGCAGCTGCACGCTTGACTTTTCTCAGTTCGTGGGCAGTTATTTTGCACCTTGGTTTGTCCACACGCTTCTTGCAACCCTGTTGACTATTTTGAATGAAACGCTTGATTGTTCGATGATCACGCTTCAGAAGCTTTGCAATTTTAAGACTGCTGCATCCCTCTGCAAGATATCTCACTATTTTTGACTTTTCTGAGCCTGTCAAGTCCTTCTTTTGACCCATTTTGCCAAAGGAAAGGAAGTTGCCTAATAATTATGCACACCTGATATAGGGTGTTGATGTCATTAGACCACACCCCTTCTCATTACAGAGATGCACATCACCTAATGTGCTTAATTGGTAGTAGGCTTTCGAGCCTGTACAGCTTGGAGTAAGACAACATGCATGAAGAGGATGATGTGGACAAAATACTCATTTGCCTAATAATTCTGCACTCCCTGTAATGATAATTGTTGACGAAGGACATCGACTCTGAATGAAAAACAACATAACCGGAGAAAATTGGTGAAAGACGAATAAAAAAAAAAAACAAAAGAGGGTGAGAGCTGATCTCATTTTGGGAGGAAAAACCAAGACAGAGCTCAGAGGTGATGGAGGACAAGGAGGAGGAGAGCAGATACCCTGGCAACAGTTGCTGCATGGAGGAGCAGATGGCGTTTGGAGGAGCGGTGATGGCCGCCATGCCTGGTCACCTCTGAAGCACTGGGCAGACCCAAACAGATCACACGTACAGCACACAAACACTAAACACTTGTTTTCATTCATCTCCTTCATTTATCCTTATTATCGCTTTATCCCATCCAGCTCCTCGTCTCGTTCGTCCACTCAGGGACACTTCACACCAAATCCAGTCCGAATCGGCATGAAAACGAGAACGAAAAAGAGCTGAATGTATTACCTGTCACTGCGGAGGATGTATGTGTGTTTGTTTGTTTGTGTGTGTGCGTGCGTGTGTGTGTGTGTGTGTGTGTGTTAGAGCCAGCCAGCTTTATTGGGTTAGGAAGCATGGTGAGCCCAGGTGATTGCATTACACTTGAAGTGAGCGGAAATGTGTGTGTGTGTGTGTCTTGCAGCAGAAATTTGTGTGCATTTAAGTTGCATCTGCTCACAAACGTGGACTAAAACAGAACGGTTTGGTGCAGGTCTGCTCTAGTCCACAGTTGTCTGCTTTTCCACAGAAAGTGACACACATGCGCAGTGTGTAGCAGCAGCAGAGCGCTGGGTGGCTGTGTGCTCTCCAGCGTTGCTCACATCTGTCACACAAGTGTGTGACAGAAAAGCAGGGGGTGTGAGGAGGAGAAGAGGGGGCTGGATGGATGAGGAGCCTCTTACAGCTGCAATCAGGCTGAGACAGTGAACAGGAAGTGCATCTGCCCACATCATGTCTCCCGTCTGCATTCAGATCTGCAGCCTGAGCTGCAGCTGGAGGTGGTTTGTGGCAGCAAGGATCGTGCCTTTGAAGAGATCCTGGTTTACGTAGACGGCTGAAGGTCGCAGATCTCAGCCAACAATCATCAATGCCTCTGTGTCCTTCAGGCTCACACTTCACACCCTGACCCCTCCGGTGATGTCTGAGAGGTGCAGAAATATGCTAATCCAGCGGGCTCTCTGCTAGATGGCTCTGCGTAGAACATTAGTGATGGATAGAGGGAGGCTCTGCATGGCAAGTATGTGGCTCATGCCTATTTAGCATTTTGCCATCATGGTCCTTCCTTCATTCAAACTTCCAGATTTTTTTAAGTGACTCTGAGGGAGTACAACTGTAAACATGCATCAAATGATTATTTAACAACATCCTTCATAAGTAAGATGCTCAGAATCTAAGGCCATGGTTCTCAGTTGGAGAATGCTGGACTGCCAAGTCCGGGCCACATTACAGATAAGTCCCAACGTGTTCTCGTCAGTCGGCCGGCCAATATCTACATTGACCGTCTCTTTGGATAAACTGAAATCTTGGGGACATCGCAAGTTCCCTGTTCTTGCTCCAACCTTGGTTGCCTTTGAGCATTAGACAACCCCTACTCTCACACGTTTTAAGTCACGATTAAAACACATTTGTACTGTTAAACTTTTGATGCAGATAGAATCTGAATGTTCCATCTTTTTATGATTTTTTATTACTATTTATTATGTTTTTTTACTTTGCTGTACCACGCTAGACTGTGTATCTAGTAGCAGTATTTGTTTCCAGGATTGCACATTTCAGAGGAGATTACAAGCGTTCACTCAACTCACAGATAGAGGTTTATATGAAGGCAGCTCAAGAGCGGCGTTTGACCCTCAGGTCGGAGTTCGTACACATGTAATGTCGAGTCCTGAGTTCACAGTTAAAACATTAGTAGTATGCGTGTTATGCAGCACCTGCTGACTGATTTATGAAGTCGCAAGCACGTATGAAAGCACACAAACACACTAACCCCGAGCAGATGGCAGAGCCAGACCTCATTGTTTTAAAGTATCCCCACAGCGCCAAAAATAAAGACATCCTCCCGATACAGACACACACGCACGCACGCACGCACGCACGCACGCACGCACGCACGCACACACACACACACACACACACACACACACACACACACACACACACACACACACACACACACACACACACACACACACACACACACACACACACGTATGTTTTCACTCCTTCAGTGGGCTTTGCTTTGCCTCACCTTCATCTCCCAAAGACTGCCATGGCTCTAACCTTAAAACACAACCTCATCCTCAGATGGAGCCGTTTACATGACAGGAACTTCCTTTTCTGTCCTCAAACCGAATCGGACTTCCTACAAAGTGTTCGAATAAACACAACCGTCCTCACATGTTCACATGGAGACAATGATAAGTGAAAGTTGGATCCTAAACGTTGCTCTTCACCTTCTCCGACCCCCCCCCCAAACATACACAAACTTACACAGTTTCTCCCAGAGGAGGGTTATATTTAAACTCCCTTCAGAGGTCTGTTTAATCTCTAAAATCTCTCTCCTCTAAAACTCCAACAGGACCGCCTGGCTTCAGACCAACGCTAACGTGAAGCTCTCTGCTGCTCATCCCAGAGTCAAAAACAAAGAGCTGCGTGAACGGGGTTTCCTGGGATCATCCTACAACCAGAACTGAGCCGACGCGATGCCATGCGGGGACACTGTGAAATGCGTGTCGGCATGCAGGAGGGGATCGGTTTAAGTGAATCCCTGCAGCAGGAGCGCCGTTTGGAGGCACTGTGCTTAAAGTGATTTCTCCGCAGACACTGGAAGCTGCCCACAGACAGCGTTCAGCCTGGGATGTCAATTCACGCTCGTCTGGGATCATGTACAGCAAAATTCTTTAAACTATGAATCCCACAACAATTCCACTGATTTGTGTTTATTTTTACCATCAGTGATATGAGACAGATCCATAAGCATCACATGCACACACTTAAACATAATTAGCAGCATCATTCATCAGTTGATCCTGTTGGAGTGTGTTATCAGTGTTTTATCATCGATACCACGTAGAATCTGTAGATCTCTGCGACTAATGGGAAGCAAGTCATTATGGGAACATCTGATGCTTTTATTCAGCCGAGCCATGTGTTTGGAGCTTCATGAACCAATACTTAAAAAGGACCTTTAAGCTCACAGTTGATGCTTTGGAGGGCGGCTGCCTCTGGGAGCCAACAAGAGTTGCTGACCAACATTTATGGTTGTTGTTTGAATAAGGTTTAAATCAGGGTCTTGCTTAGTTTAATTCCTTTAAACCAAATAATGTGCAATTATTTATTCATTCAGCACTCTGAATATTTTTTGATTTCAATTTATAACAAAGATATTCCAAAAAATGGTAAATGTTCAACACGATTAGACAATCTGAAGCTCAAAAAACAAATTTGTGCTTTTTGGACCCACTATTGGCACTCATGTACACTAGCAATAACAGGTCATCCATGTGGATGTTTCTGGTTCCAGACTCATCATTGTCGTGTTCTTGAGATCTTTATTAAAGTTTGTTGCTAATTAAAGTCCTTCAAAGGTCTTGTTCAATGAGAAACCGTGTAATACTTGTTCCTTTGGAAATACAATTGCTCACTCAGGTGCATACATGGTGAATGTGAAAAGTTTCATCAACCCCACTGAATGCATTCGCTGGAAAAAGGAAATAAACGGCAAAATGAGGGAGTCAGAAAAGGCCAGTCTTTTCTAGGTGACAGGGAAAAGTTGTAGTAATAGCTCCGCCCACCTTAATTTGTGACTGATGATGTGCTGATTTTGCATCCAGGAGAGAGCAGAGGGAAATCTTGGCTAGTAGAAGCTAACTATTAGCAACCCCACAACATGGCAGAACTCCTTCAGGCTTGTGTTATTTGTGGAGATAAAAATAAAAAATCACCGTTTTTTTACCCAAGAGAGGCAAAAGAAGGAAGGTAGTAGAAGAGCCACACTGCTGTTAGCCAGTAAGAGGTGAGGCATTTGCTTGTCATGAATATTAATGAGTAGGGGTGTGTACCCGCAGGAATCAGGCAATACGAGAAACATCACAATACAGGTGGGCGAAATGATTTTTGCATCTTTAAAGAATGAATTTAATTGGAAAACCCAGGCTAGATGTTTCCAGGACACACCGGTGTCTTTCTTTAAATAAGCGTGTTTCCATTGTCGGAACTACAAAGTAAATTCAGGAAAACTGAGCAGGAGATACAATGTCCCGTTCCTCTCAGCTGTTGTGTTTTCATTCAACTTCAGCAGACGTAAGAACATCGCGACTGCTTCGGCACCAAAAAGCGTCCACATACAGTAACACTAGTAACATGAAATGTTTTATTCTGTCCAAGTATCTTATAATTTAATCCATTTGGAGCACGAGAGCAGCTGCGTGATGTAAAATATGGCGTTCAACGACCAGAAGAAGTTCCATTTTTCAGGGCGCTCTGTGAGACAACAAAACCCTGGTAATGAAGTTGTGGGGGGATTCCGTCGCATTTCCTGGTTTTGGGAGTTTAGAAATGGCAATTTTAAAGCAGCGCGATCAGTGCTTATTTTCTTTTTCTTTCCTTCTGCTTCACAAGAAACTTTTACTACTGCCGGTTGTTCTGGACAATGTCTACTGATGTAATTTCCTATTGAGTTACAACCAATCAGCGTGAGTTAAACAAAGTTCTGCTCAGCGTCTCCACCGGGCCGTTCTGTGTACTTACCCCTGATCGGGTACTTCGGAAGTTCCTGAAAAGGCCTGGAAAACGGCCATTGGGCTGACCCGGTCAGGTGAGATGGGCATTCTGGAAGGTTCCTGTGAATTTAATCTGAAGTTCCGACAGTGGAAACGCATCTAATATTGATTCAGTATCGTAACACAAAATATCGCAATATTTCAGAGTGACAATATTTTTTAAATACCGATAATTGAGTGAGATTTGTAAGCCTTTTTTTTACCACCCCCATAAAAAATACATACATTTCTACACCCCTGAAACTAGAGAGCAAGAGCTTTTGTCCACAGAAAACGACTCAAAGTGCATTCATACTGGAGACCACAGCACTGAAAATTAAGAGATGTAACGATGCTCTGAGAATCGATTTAAAATCGGTGCAAACTAGTTAAAATATCCATCGTTATAGAAAAAAAAGGAAAACGGATTCACAGCGGCCACAAATATTACATAATATGGCTTGCTTGCTTGCGCCAGACATTGCGCCAAAGTGCTGCTAATCAGAACGGAGGCAAGTAGGGATACAAGAAATCATCATTATTATTATTATTATTTTTATTAATGATTTATGATCCGTACGGATCGGTTCGGCACGCACGCGGTCTTTGGATTGGTCACGTGAGGGGTGTAGGCGCTACTTGATTAATCCAAAGCAGAAACGCACAGTGGTGGTCATAACAGAGGTGGAGGAGAAGAGCTTGAAAAACCACCTGCATCATTTAAGTCACATGTATGGGAGCATTTTGGCTCCACTGTGAAATACAATAATGATCCCAACTTTAACACACATCTTCAGATTGAAGGCGCGGGACGGCGCTACACACACACCTCCAATCATTGAAAGGAAGAGAGGGGTGGTGCGCAAAACATGCCTTGGACAATTATCGCATAAATGTGGTGTAACGTCACGAAATGGCCTGATTTTGACACCCACAGGTCAGATCCACAGCCGGGTCAACTTACCCTGGCTATGACACAACCTACAATATTTTCCCTCACAGGAGACCGAAAGCCTGCAGCCCTGACAGAGATAATAAAAAGATAAACAATAACATTCTCTCCTACCAAGGTCCCTTTACAGAGGAACTCATTAAATAAACTCCTCGAGTCACAGAAGATCAGAAGAAAAGAAGATTATATAATTACAGATATTCATTAAATAAACGTTTGTTTATTGCTACTTATAATAATTATAAAACAATTAAATGTTTCATCAATCTGTGCTTAATGATAAATGTTTAGCATGTTTACTTGACGAGGTCATCACCATTTGCACTCACACAAGGACAAAGTTAAACACATGACACATAAGTAGCCTTTTGCCCAGATCAGAGCCTCCAGATCAAAGAGGGCGCGTTTCTGAGATTCTTGGTAACATCCAAACTTGTTAGCCTCTGATTGGCTGTGCAAATCATAACATCGTTCCATTAAAACTGGATCACTCTGGTTCAGTTCAGTTCGAGAGTTCTAGAGAAAAAGCTTCAGACCGGCCATCTGGAGCAGAACCTCTTTAACCAGCAAAGATTTTGACACGTCGTCAAAACCTTTTAAAACCTTTTTCGCACCTGCGAAGCTGATACAACAAGATAGTACCTGCAGAATAAAGCTGACGCAAAAAACTCCTTCAGAGTTATTTTTAAGACGCTCGGTTTCATCCATCTGTCGTGACCCGAGACATCTCTAGACTGAAAGAATCGGTACCTCGGTACTCTACAGCCCTCCGGTGCCAGCGGTCATCCGACCCCTCTCACTTTCGGATCCACCAAGAGGGTCTCTGAATCCGGGTAATGTAGACACACAGATAGCGTCTGGATGTGGGTTTTGATAAGAATTAGCTTTATAGCTTAACGCAAACCAAATTCTTATATATCCAGAGCTCAGCTCTCTGAGATACGGAAGTTCTGACTACATCATATTTACACACAGGTTCCAGACAACACATTTAGTTCGCATCCACTCACAGGAAATAATAGTTTAAACAATTTGTCAAGTTTTAATTGTTTGTAAAATAAATTCTTATTTTGTTTATAAACCTGACTGTTTCTTGAATCAAAACGAAGTGTGTACAATTCCCTAATGAATAAAGAATCCTAGAATCGTCTGACTACAAACAAATAAAGACCAAGCAGGTTGATATTCTATATTTAAATAGAGTATCACAGCTTATTGGTCACAAGTTCAGTTAATATATATTGAGCTTAAAGCACTCAGTTTACCTAACACAACAGTGGTAAGACCTGTAAATATTGCTGAGGACAAATATATAAAAGAGGACAAAAGAAAAATAAACAGAGCATCAGAAAGGTGAGGAGATGAGGAGTGAAAGCTGGAGGACACAGAGAGAGCATGTCTACATAGGGCAAGCCGTTTTAACATGTAATCAGAAACCAGACCTTTCTGTAACTCCTGTTTTTATAGCAAGTTCCCCGTTGAGCAGAAGATTTTGCAATAAGTGCACTACAAAAGAAAGAGAAAGCAAAGCTTTTTGTTTTTTCTGTTCTTTTTTTTCTGCTGATCCCAAAAACGACCCGATCCATGACTGAAACCCGATCCAAACAGTGAGATTTTTCATCAGTCGCACCTCTAGAGGCAATCATGGCTACAGCAAGCAACTTCGAGATAGTGGACGCTCCAATCGGTTTGAAGACAACAGTGTGGCAGCTTTTTGGCTTCTCCATGTTTACAAATGAAAGAGTAAATGAAATACTGACAAGACAAAAATCGAAAACATCCGAATCGTGAACTTAAAACCGGGAAATGAATCGAATCGTGGCTTGAGTGAATCGTTACATCCCTATGGAAAATACAAGTAAATGAGATGTTTAAGATAAATAGTTATCGGCCCTTAAAACCAGCATCGGTGCATCTCCACCCCTGAGAACGCCGTGTTAACGCTACAAAAGCAGATAATGCGACTCTAAATTATTGTCACTTTCAGCCTTAAAACCATTAAAAGCCTGAAACTGGAGAGCTAAACCTTTATAGCTTCATAAGTGGTGGTTAACAAACCAGAAGGTGCCATCATTCTTTTACATATGGAAGAAAAATGTGCAACAGATGCAAATGCTCATTTCAGGAGATGGAAGCAGCAGTTTGAGCATTTCTGCTTCACGGACTACATCCACGCTTACTTCACTGCACTAACCATTAATTTTCTGTTGATTATCTGATCAACTAATTGTCCGTTTCAGCTTTGCTTTTCACGGGCTGGTGGTTAAAACGTCTCACACCCTCTTGTGAACACCTTCATCACCGTGCATGATGTAAGGTGGATAGCAGAAGGTTGCTGAGCGGACGGAGAACCGTGGTCATGACAACGGGCCGCGAGGCCGAGGCTGAGCGAGCTGACCTGAGGGATGAGATCACTGGTGGTCGGGGAGTGATCGAGGCGAGCGTACCACCCCGAGAGGGACCAGGTGCTACAGTAAATCACCCTGGAAACGGTCGCCATGGAGACCTTAAAGGCATACTGGGATATGTGGCGACGTGTGTGAACAGTGGCTGCTCTAAAAGTGGACGAGTTGTGTGTTGAAGGAGAGAGAGGCTGATGCATTTTCATGTCATCTCATCATGGCGGCTGCGAGTGGAACATCAGAGTGACACCTTTCAGCGACAGCAGGAGGATTTCTCCTCCTCCTCTAACCCCCCATCCATTTCACAGCATCTCTTTAAGATGTCCACGTGTACTTCCACATTAAAGGTAAGAATGAAAGCCCCGTGGAGAGGGGAAGCACCTGTGCTTGTTTCTGTGAGGTTATCACATCGCCTCGCTGATTATTTGCTCTCTTTCCGAGCGAGAATTCCCAACTAGGGGCTCTGAATTATTCACAGCTGCGATCAGCGCTATTACACAGCCGTTAACGCAGGTGAAGATATGCTCCACGCATCCACCCATCCTCCTGTCTCTGCTCACCTCCCTCCTTCCCCTCTCTGTTACAGAAAACTGCCCTTTTATCCTCCCAGTAAACCTCCTCTTCAATTTCCTCCTCCTCCGTCGCACCTCCCTCCCCGGGCTCCACTCTCAATCTCCTCCTCACCTGATTGCTTTTCCACTGTTCTCCCACCTCCTCTCCTCTGTCCTCCCCTCCCTCACTCGTTCTCCAGCTACCCTTCAGCTCCATCCATCTTCCCCTCATTCCTTCCTGCTTTGTTCACTTTTCTCGTCTGCTTCATTCGCTCAGCGGCTCTCCTCTCGCTGTTTCTCCTCCTTTCATTTGTTTTTCTCTCCCGTTTCACATTTGTTTTTCTTCATCCATGCTCATCAATCTTTATTCTCGCTGTAGCTTTTTAAACGTCTGCATCCGTCCCCGCCTCAGTGGCTATCTGCTCCTTAGCCCACCCCTCCTCTCCCTCTCACCATCTACCATTTTTCACTCTCCCCTCCTGTTTTTCTTTGACTCCATCTTCACCGAACGGCCACATAACCTCCACCTCTCTTTGTCTCTCCCTCTATCTACCTCTCTGAATCTATCTGTACCGGTGTCATAGCCTCCTCATTATGTCTTCTCCTCCTTTGCTCTCCCTCCCTCCATCCCTCTTTTCTCCTCTCTCCAGAGAAGCCATTAGGTGCAGCTGTAAGGCTATCACTCTTTTCTCTCGCTCTATGCTTTCTGCTGTAGTCTCAGGGCAATAGGTCCCTCCTTCCCTTGTCTTTCATTCCTCCTCAGTCTCTCCATCTCCCTCTTCCTGTCTTTCTTTAGGCTCTCTCTTCTCCTCATCCCTCCTGACTTCACATCCTCTAACAATCTCCTCTTCGTCTTCTCTCCATCTTGAATTCACCGCTCCTCTAACTGCCCCCACCGTTCCGTCAGTCCTTCCATATTTCAGAGGAGCAGTCTTCTATAGCTGCCTTCCTGTGCTCTATATTACACACAGTGGGTAGCTCTATAGGGGTTAATGGAGAGGTCAGTATGCTCTCTCTCTCTCTCTCTCTTACACACACACACACACACACACACACACACACACACACACACACACACACACACACACACACACACACACACACACACACACACACACACACACACGCTTGAATTAAGCCAAGCAGATCAAAACTCCATGAAATTATTTTCCGTTGTCGTAGCTTCAGTTAAACCAGGAGGCCTAATGGGTTCTAGAGCAGGTTCAGATCCTTTATCTCCTTAAGCTGGTGTCTCATCCGGTCCGAGATGCAACACTGTTTGAAAATCTCCACATTTTCGGTCAAGCTTTCTACCTGGCCAAGTCACATGGGGGCTCCAACATAATATTGGTGACTGGGTAAAGAAATAGAGAGCTGGGATTAGGACAGATTCTGCTTCTCTTTGAAAGGAGTCAGCTGAGGTGGTTCAGAAATCTGACAAGAATCCCAGAGACCACAGAGGACAGATGTCCTCTGTGGTCTGGAAATGTCTTGGCATCCCCCAAAAGGAGGTGGAGAGTATCACGGGGGTTCGGGGATATGTGGATTTACTTCCTACGTCTGTTGCTGCTACATCTTGATCTTAGATGAGCAGAAAAAAACTGATGTCTGGATTGTGACAATCTGTTGGTAACTACGCCGCCAAGTGAGCTAACTACGTCTCAATTTGTTTACAATTTACCCAGATTTCATTTCATTTGGTCACCAACCCCTCCTGAAACCATCTCAGGTTCCTCCCACTCATAGAAACCAAAACTGGGGAGGGGTTGAGACAGGCTCCAGAAGAACACAACTTCATTTTTGAACAACAAACACATTTATTAAAGACTTCCCTCCACCACGAAGCAGCGGGTGTGTGAACCTAAACCAAACACAAACAAGAAGCTCACATTTCAGATCGAGTCTACAGCAGGTAAGGATACAGGTTCTTCACGGAGCGACGAGCCGCTGCGTTTTAAACTGAGCCACATCATGTGTTGTGTAAATATTTCAGAAACATATTGGAGCCACTGTATGCTGCTGTGGTGGGTTTAGCTCTGGAGAGGGCACGTAATGAAGAATAAATCCAATTTTCTTGTGCCCTTATTGCATTAGAAGCAAACATTCACAAATCAGCGTGAGCAGGCATAAAAACAACAGTCCACGGAGCACAACCCATCTTTACCTCCCTTTGTCTTCCACATTAAGCTGCCTTTCTACGCCCGGCACCTTCTGCTATCTCCATCGCCCCCAACTCAGCCCATCTTTGTATGCCATTAATCTCTCCTCCTTCTCCTCCTTTATTTCCTACGCCTTTGCCTCCCCCTCAAATGCAGCGGAGACGGAGAGATATGGAGACAGAGAGAATGACCATTATCTAAGCCAGCATCTCCAATAATTCCACAGCCGCCTATTATCCACAATAGAGCCAAAATGGCCTTTGGTAATATGATGAAATCTGCTGTAAAAAAGTAGAAATGGGACTAAAAGCGTCAGAGTGTAGAAAAACCTCCATTCCTCAGCTGCTCTATCAAATTATTGCATTCTACTCATCTCTCCATCTGCCCCCCCCCCCTTCGGTGCATTACTGTCTTTCTCTAAATTCTCCTCATTTTACTCTGTTTGTCTCTCTCCCTCTGCTTGTTCGCTGATACTTCACCAGTCACACACTCTGCCTGTGTCGCTCTTTGGCCTGACTCGCCATCCCTCCACTCCCAATGAGTGTGTCAATTCGTCGCCAAATAATGCCGTAAAAAAACAAACAAACAGAGAAAATGGAAATGTTCTGCTCCGACTGCAGCTTTCAACTTAACAGTAAAACTTTGCTCATGCAGACGGACGGACGGGAGGCATGCACACACAGAGAGAGAACGGGTCGTGCAATCAGTGGCGTGCTACAAATAGGTGCAGGGAAAACAATTTGCAGTCATTGCTAACAGCTGGTGGTGCTGTGAGTGTGTGCAGGAAAGCCGGAGCAATCTCTCTCGCCTTTCCTTTTCCTCCCCTCCTCCACAGCTTTGTCCCATGGGAGGTGGAGAGGTGATGTATGGACCCTTTCCTGATCGCACGACTCAGCAGAGCAGATGGACAGAGAGAAACAGAAGGACAGAGGTGTACTGTAGTAGACAGAACAAAAGGAGAGTAATGCATGCACAGTGTGAGCACCGAGCACACGAGGGCTTCGGACCGCACCACCGTGCAGATTACAGAGAAGGTGTCTTCATGTAACAATACAACCAGCGGCATAAAACAACTGGTGTAAGAATCTCCTCAGGTTTTTCCAAAGTGCTGATTGCACGACGACCCCAAAAGAGACGTGGAAGACTCTTTGTTTTGTTGTGATTTGTGGGCGTTTGCTCAGCAAGTCTGGCCGGCTCTGCTTGGTTATCAGACAAACTGAAACACGACCCTAGACCAACGGCAGCAAATCTAATTAGGATGACAATAATCACTTGGCACCAAGTGGACCAAAGCCAACCGCCAGAGTCACTTAGGAAAAAACTGTTCATTTAGATTTATGAAAACTGAGCTAATGGTCATTTTGATTTTAAATAATTTGCTACTAATGGATCACACCACTGTTTTTAGGTGTTTCAATAGCTCTTGGGTGGAAAAATAAGTTAGAAAAAGGCATAACAGCAAGATTTGGTTTACTGACGGGTCTGACGTCTGACTAGACGGCTTCTTTTCTGATCCAAAATGAAATGTTCAGAGCTTGAATGATTATAAACATTTAATATCTTCATTGTTGGATTTAGGTCTTTAAATGACCTCAGTTTAGAAATAGAATGATTAGATCTGATCAAAATGAGTAGCCAACAGCTAGTCCCAGGGGAGCCAGTAACTGAGTGGATGTCTGTTGTTTTAAAACACATTTAGACAGAAGTGTTGCAGCTCTATATATCATCTCTGTGGAGCTAGCCTTTTGCTCAGGGGTGCACAAACATTTCAGCACGAGGGACAAACTCAACAAGTTGAAAGTTGTCAAGGGCCCCAAAAATGTGGTTTTTATTTAAAAACAAAAACAAAACAAAAATACCGTTTTGATCTTTTTTCTATATATGTGCAATAATACATTGTACATGCAACACCTTAAAGCGTTAAAGTGTTGCATGTACACATATGGAAAACAAATTAGCTTAAAACCTTTCCTGCCTCTTAACAACGTTCTAACAAAAGCCCTTTTTAGAAGACACTGCACTCAGCGTAATACTGCTGCCATGGTGTGTCTGTGGCGGCATGGCGCAACAGAGGGATGTGTCACGAACACGCGGGGAGTTACTGCCAAGCTCCGGCTAGCAACTATATGAAAAATAAGTGGTAAATGGCATATACTTATATAGCACCTTCTTAGGGTTCTACGACTCCCCAAGACACTTTACAACACCATCAGTCATCCACACATTCACACGCTGGTTGAGATGAGCTACGATGTAGCCACAGCTGCCCTGGGGTGCACTGACAGAGGCGAGGCCTGCCGTACACAGGCGCCACCGGTCCCTCCGACCACCACCAGAAGGTAAGGCGGGTTTAGTGTCGAAGCCGGGATTGAACCTGCAACCTTCCGATTACTGGACAACCCGCTCTACCTCCTGAGCTATTGCTGTTAGAAAACACGGGCAGTAAGATTCGCTTTTAACAGAAACAGCTGAGATGATATACTGGAGCGATGTAGAGCTCCAGGTGCTTCTCTCTGTTAGAGCTTCGAGATTATTTACAATATCATTGCTCCGATGTAGGATTAAGTGTGTTGAAATTATATTATTTATTTAGTACGAGCATCGCCATTCAGAGAGATCTTGTCTCATTCTGGTAAGAGAGAAGCAGCTGAACCTGGTGACAGCACCAGAAACAGTAGGGATCCAGACTTTTTTTTAAAAATCGGCTTTGGTGTAAAGTGAAACTCTGTTTATAACATTATGTTATAAATCCAGCAGGGTGAATTTTGGCAAAGTCGGCAACTTGTTTACATCGGTGAACAGCCGCAGAGAGAACATCGGCTAATGTTGGTAAGCTAGTTAACATACCGCTCTCGAGCCCCGTCTAGGTGCGCTAGTTCTTCTGATGACTGAACTGGGCTTGAAATAGTTGAAGGAATGCTGAAGATCACCAAAAATAAATTCAGGCTCTACTTTTTCTTTGTGTAGTATTCGTGTCGCTCACTGTTTAAATGCTTGTGCCAACCAATATGGTAGAGCCACATGATTAGGTGACGTAGGTGCAAAGGGTCATTACTGCCATCACGTAATCTTTTGTAAAAAAAAGACATGATTGTGCAACATTACCGCCACAGTCTGACCACTGAACAACCTAAGGCTCCCTAATGCCACCTCAGCTTTGGCAAATTAGTGGTATTGCTTTATTAAAGAGGCTACAGTATAGCTTTAAATATATTGTGTAGATTAAAAATAAAGTTTTTCAGTCAACAACTCCTTTAAAGACCTAGTTCTCTTGTTTTTTCAACACATCTACATTGGTCTCAGAGGGGAAGAAAGCTCTGGCACTCCTGTTTCAGGAACTAGAAATGAGCCAGATGAGAGGTGAGCTGAACACAGCAGGATTTGAAGTCTTATTTCCTGATATTCAGACATCTTTCCTCTGATTGGCTAACAGCTCTACCTCATCAATCAGGCCATTTTCTGTAGTGTAAATGAGCTGTACTCGTTATTGCAGCCAGACTCCACATTTGGTTCTGGTATGAAGCCGATAACCGATAAATATTTAGAATTACTGAAGAGTCATTTGACACATGCCTGAAAACACAATAAAACTTTTTCTATCGCCTTTAGGGCCAAATTCAAACACCTGTTAGTTGTTTGACTCATTTGGTCCAAACCAAACGCATCATTACAGGAGACTTTTGTTCCAACTGTGAGGAGAAAGTATTGAAACCGAATGAACGAGTGAACCCAGCTGAGCTTTAGATCTGATCTGGCCCATCAGTTTTTTGTGTTCCTAGAAACATTTTCTTTGTTATTTGCAATGCATCTGTTTATTTGCATTAGCTGTGACTGTCTCGCAGCACAGTTGTTGATTTGCATGTGCTGAGTGCGTTTGTGGTTGAATCAGCCATTTTCCACGGCTTATCGCAGATGTCATGGAGGTGACGATCCAGGAGGGAAATCCAGGCATTCCTCTTTCCTGCTGGCCCGCCTTGGCACTATAGTATCAGCATCGCAATCTACGTGTGCAAGATAGTCACATCGCAGGTCTTGAGAAACTCAACAAGGTACCTTACAAGCAGCAATGAACCAATCACAATCTGTCTTGATGAGTTTGGTGCAGCAGAGCACAACGGGTTGGTTAGGTGAGATTTCGATGTTTTTTATTGGCTGTTTGATGCACACGTGGGAATAGGGTGCAGTACTTCTGACCTATCAGCAAATGGTTGAACATTTTGCCTGAGCAGGAGGAGTGACACTTCACTTGTTGGATCAGGCAAAATGTCGATCAAAAGTTTGAAGCTACTACGAGGATGCTAACGAGGTTACGATCAAAATGTTGTAAGAAGGGGACACATTTGAAGGACATTTTGAAAGCTATCAGTGGTATATGATGCTGGATTGTGGATGAAGGACTTGTTGTGGACTAACAGTTTTATATGCACACGTAGACCCTTGTGGACGTGAAAAGAGTTTTTGATTCAGTTGGCTCTATTCTGCCAACGATATATAATAAAATCTGCTGATTTGACCCAGAGGAATGTAATTTACCTCCCGTGGTACCGAGTCCAACTCAAGCCATCTGTTGAAAATTCCTGTATTTTTTTGAAAATTGCAACAAATATCACAGAATTCAAAAAAGAATCGCAATGGGTGACGAAGCTCCACGGTTTGTCACTAAGGAGACTCATTTTAGCTTCTTGTATCCAGGATCTCGTTCTTGCAATCATGATCCAAAACTCATCATGACCATGGATTAGGTTCAGAACGTAGGACCTCTATGGACCAGGATGATGGATAGCTTTTGGTTCTGCGCCTCTCTCATCACAACAGACAGAGATATGCCCTCATGACTGTCCTATCTACCAAGATACTTAAACGCCACCTCTTAAAACAAAAGAACCCTAAAAATATGATTTTGTGTTTTGTGCATTTTAGCTGCCTCCCACTCATGCAGCTGAAGAAACATTTAAACGGACCAAATATAAGAAAAAGTAAACAATCCCAATGGGTGTACACACTTTCTCGCTGAAACTCGCACAAACAGACGGATCCTTACATGCTGAGATTACTTGAAGAGATTGTATTAGCTCAGATTAACCCGAGGACTCTTCACACGACACAGGAGCCGTAAAGCTCCAATTACCTGAACTGTGACCAGACACCTTTCTTCTCTACACCTTCTTATTCCTGCAAAACAAGCACAACTGAGGAGGGGTTGGGAGAACCAGGAGCACCAGGGTGGGTGGACACAATGACACGAGAAAAAGATAGGAGGGAAAGCTGATGATGAAAGAAGGGGAAAAACATGTCCCCCCTCCTCGAAAGATAAAGAGAAGCTGCAGAAAAAGGAGGAGAAGCAAATATACACTGGAAATCGTTTTTTAAGGAACGGCCTGTCGGATAACCTGGAGGGTGAAAAAGATGTGTAAACAAACACCGGAGGTTCGGGTAAACAAGAGTGAGCAGAGGAGAGAGAGGAGGGAGGGAATGATGGGAGTGGAGTGGGAGGAAGGCATGGAGGGAGAAAACAAGCCCAACCATGTGTCTAAGTTAACAGCAGCAGGAGAAACCTCAACAGAGAAGAAGGTGTGGGCGGGAGAGCGCTCCGAGGGGGGAGAGGAGACGGATGTGGAGAGGAAACAGGCGCGGAGAGAGGTAGAAAGAGACGGAGAGGAGAAGGAAGTGGATGTCAGGAGACGCATTGAAAAAAGATTAGTGAAAGAAGAGAAAATCAAGTCATTAGACAATGGAGGGGAAAAAAAGAGCAGAAACTTCCTGCAGCTCAGAGAAAGACGAACAGAGACTGATGGGAACTAAAGAAAGACAGAAAAAACGAATTATTCTGTGATTCTGCTAATTAGCTCTGGCTTTACTGACAACTCTGCGAGGCACCAGACGTTTACCAACGAGTCCGTTCAACACTGAGAGGGAGGGACTAAAGGAGAGGGAAATAAAAAGGGAAGAGTCAGAGGAGAGGGAATGATGGAGATGGACAGAAGTAAAAACAGAGGGAGGGAGGAGGTGGAGGTGAAGGTGGCAGCGATCTGAAGTAATCTGAAAGCTCTCCATCAGCTGAGAAGGGAGCTGGACCTTGGGGGGATAAACATGCGACGTCTGTTTACCCAAGCATCCGGCCACTTTTACATAAACCAACAATTAAAAAGCCCCGTTTAGGCTACCGGTCCCGACGATTATGCACACGCCAGAACGTCGATGAGGAGACACGGAGAGTGCTCTGATACTGCTTGAAAAGACAGACTGTCCAGATCATTAAATGTGTTTACTCATTGTCGGAATGGTCCACGTTGGATAACTCTGATCTGTTTCTCCTGCTCAGCCTGTTATGGTTTATTTATCCTCATTTATACAGTTTGAAACCAAAAACGCGACGTCCTTCGCTTCAAAAATCCGACTCAGATAAAAGTGGGTTTTGTTCATTTGTAAGCTGCTATAGAAAGTTAGGTGAACTTTCCCCCACATGTGGTAAACCCAAACATCAGGAAGGTGTTTACAGTAAAACTTTTTTTTAATGAAGCAGAATTAGAATAAACATAAATAATTTTAAGCAAAAGCTAATCAGAAAAGTGAGCAGCCTAAAAGGCTTTTCTCATCAACTCTGATCCTTAAGTATGTGGTTCTTAGTTTACAAAGTAAAAGTCTCACAGACTTCTGACCCCAACTGTTGTTGATTGAAAGTGAACAAACATGGCTGATAAGCCTTTTGACAGAGACTTTCAAACCATTTAATGATTTTTAATGTTTTTATGACAGTTTATTAGCCTAGCAAAAGAT
The DNA here is from genome assembly GCA_006942095.1 of Nothobranchius kuhntae. Classification (NCBI taxonomy): domain Eukaryota; kingdom Metazoa; phylum Chordata; class Actinopteri; order Cyprinodontiformes; family Nothobranchiidae; genus Nothobranchius; species Nothobranchius kuhntae. The sequence continues at coordinate 1,081,927 of SSNQ01034654.1, forward strand.
TTTACTCTGCAGGTCTACCTGAACAGTTTGTGTCTTGCCAATCACGGCGCTCTATGTTTGTTAGGTGGGTCTAATGCTAGAGCTGCGACAGACAAAAACAACCAGCTCAGTAATGGTGCTCATATGAAACGGCTTTGGCATCAACTTTGGACGATTCAGACTTGTGCTTTTCTTAGTGACATGAGCAGAAAGTCATTTATTTAGAACAAGGATGTATTTGTTCATACTTTGACGGTGTATGACGTACCTACCAGTGGACTGGCATCCATAACGGAGAGTATGTCAAGTAATTTGTTGCTGCGACTTGTCCTAGCGTTGTCCGATTGTGTGCAGAGACAGTCTGAAAGACAACTGGGTGGTTTCAATGGGCTGTGGTCAGACTACATATATAGGATGGCTTGCCAGGCTACCAGTTTCCCCTCTCTTTACTGCAAATTACAGCGACTATCATTTTTTTCAGTTAATTTGGTTTCTGTAGCTCTTCTCTTCTCGTGGGCCACTATCCAGCAAGTTTAGTTTTTCCCTGATTCAGTGGATGTGCCACCTGTGCAGCAGCACCTGTTAATCATCTGCTGATTAAAATCAGGTGTGTTGGAGCAGAGAAACCTCATGCTGGCTAGCAGTCCCCTAGAGCTAGGGTTGGACATCCCTGCCTTAAGCTGTCCTCTGGAGGTTGTTTTCAATTAAAAACGTTAGGGTTAAATGGCCTGTATTTGATATGGCGCCTTCTAGAGTCCTGGAACCCCCCAAGGTGCTTTACAACACAATAAAGAGCCCTGGGGCACACTGAAAGAGGCGAGTGGTTTGTTTATTATTTACTCCGGCTTTCCACAAAATGCTTACATGGTGCAAGTACTGCACCTGGGAACCTCCGCAGTGCGTCCTTTCCTACTGAGAGCATTTCAATCGTTTAGCGTTCCACACAGATGGTCCGGTGAGACCAAGAAATCACAGAAAAAATACAAGATCACAAATAATTTCACCAGTTTCAATTAGAAGTTTCCCAGATGCTTTACACCACTTCCACATTTGATTTCCTGTCTGGCCCCGATCTTAACTTCTGACCTCAACATGTTCTGAATGAGTAGAGCATAAAAAACAGACCCACAAATTTAGCAGAACTCTCCCTTCTGGGGTGTGTCCGAGACGTGGTGCTGTGTGTCTGGTGGAAACAAGCCCACTGGCTGTTAGCTGCAGATTGCAGATGTTTCGAGACGCTTACATATCCGGTGGAAAGCCAAGGTTAGGCAAGGCTAGGTTAGGTGTCTACTGGAATGCTGGAGCTGCCTCTGGCTGTCAGCCCTGGGATCAGGAGTCCCTAATTGAGGTAGCCATGTCCAACGAGCTTTTACTGATGTAGCTGAAGTTGTGAATGTACTACATGTCAAGCGAGTGTCAAATATCCTCAGTCTGGCAGCTGGCTGGTCACACAGATCACCTGTCATGACTTTGTGGAGCCCAAAGTCAATGATCCCTTTCATATGTTGGCTGCTACAGCGGTGGAATGGCTCCAACGCCCCCAATGATGGCTCAGTCGTTTCAGAAATAAAACCACAACGGAATTGGCTTGAAGACGGGCTTCAAAACCATGTATGACCCCTTGTGTCACCTTTGGGATGGACTGTGGGACATTTGTATTATCGCTGATGTCATTACCTAATTAACTCCATTTATAACCAAAAGGTCTGTGGTCCAGCTGATCTACTCTCACTGATGGGTTTCTGTTTTGTTCTGATCATTTCAGTCTGGCGAGTCTTGACCTACAGCTTTGAAAAGGGTTTGTTCCATCTTTCTACTCGCCGTGGAAATGATTCCAGCCCATGTGATTCATGAGCCAAGAAAATGAGCTGAGAGTGATGACACCAGCGCATTTTTGAAACATTAAGACATTTTCAACTGGAAGAATTTAAAGCAACTGCAGAAAAAAGGGCAAAGCACCCTGAAGAAAGAAAATGAGCTACAACTATTTCTGCACATCGTCTCTTTAAAATGTGTCAGTCATTTGTTTGGTGCAGTTTAACAGAGCCTCTTTCTGTCTCTCAGATTCTGCACTTCTGAATTCAGAGCCTTATTGCATGAGGAAGCATGTGTGCTTTAGTGCACGCACACGCCGCTGCACTTTTCCAGAGGACAATACGGCAGACTTCCAAGAATTCCAAGAAAACACAGTAATCCCAGTTCTTAGATATGGACTCAATGATGCATTTAACACACCTCATTACAACCTGATGTGTGTATGAACTGACAGGTTCATATAAATTAAACACAGACAGAGAAGCAGAAGGACAAACAGAAAAGAGGAAGAGTGTGTGGGTGTTTCAGGCGATGCCGAGAGGTTCATTCACTGTGAGGTTCGCCACGTGCCGGGAACGTGGCGCTCGACAGAGTCTTAGTTTACTGATTACACACACACACACACACACACACACGCACGCGCACGCACGCAAACACACACACACACACACACACACACACACACACAAACACACACACAATGCAGCTAATATAGCTTCGGGCAGATGCAAGCACAAGAAAAAGGGGGTGAATAAAAAGGGAGGGGCTAAGTCTGAGTATGGAGGGATTTAAACCTCAAACAGTCAGATGGAAAGGGAGAGAAAGAGATGAGAGGGAGGAAGAAGAGTGCAGCGAGTGACTCACTGAGTGTAGAGGTGGTTAACTGTGCTGGATGGGTGTTAGTAAGTGATACAGACATCTGCAGGGACCAGCGATGAACAGAAATGCTACCAGGAACATCCCCTCCTGGTGTGGAGTTTACTTGCGGGACAAGAAGAAAACGATGTGGAAGGAAGAGGGGATATCCCTGCAAATCAATTCACTCCTCCCTGCCTGTGACTTTTCATCCTCCCTTCAGTCCTCTGCAAAAACAGATGCTTCTTTAAACAGATGAGATATCCCAGATTATTGACCTGGTGTATTGATATGTTGCGTATTTCTCTTTGTGCACGTATGCGCGCGCCTGTCCTGGGAGACCAATGCTATGCATCCAGTTTCTGCTGCAGAGAAATCAATGACAGCACAACCCTCCTACCTAAGAAATCCAATGATGGTCTGGTTAGCAACACATGTGTGTCAGCATGAATGAGTGTTTGTTCAAGCAAAATGCTGAAAGCTTGTGCTCTCAATAGTGGAAGTCTGGGCAGGATTAGCAGCACCATTTGTGGCTGCGCTGATAAAACATGATCACCTAAGTGCTAATCCTCATCAGCGGCGGCGTTTCGGTGACCTGATGTCAGTCGAGGAGGGCCGACGTGTCAGCTGGTCTCACACACCAAAGAGGAGCGTTTACGCCATGGATGCTGGAATCGATTAGAGGTGGGCGAGAGAGGAATATTGTAGCGTTGTTAGCCTTGCTCATTGACCATATGCAGATCAATAGTTACAGCAGCCTGAGGACAGATAGAGACACAAACACACACATGCACGCGGACACACACACACGCAGTATGAGTAAACATGCACGCACCAAGTCACATCCACAAACAGCTCCTGGTCTAAATAATGTTAATGATTTGACCATTAGAGGTAAGGCATCAATCAGTGGTAATGGCTCTAGGAGCAGGGCGTATCGATGAACACACACACACACACACACACACACACACACACACACACACACACACACACACACACACACACACACACACACACACACACACACACACACACACACACACACACACACACACACACACACACACTTAAGCACCCACACAACAAAGTGGAAATAAGGCAAAATCACGTGGTTTTTCAACACATTGACATCGGGTGGAAAAGATCAGCTTTAATTTTATAAAACAACAAACATGACCTTGTAAATTCACGCGGACATAAAGATGTTCAAAGAAAATAACACTGTCTTTGTTTCTTGAACAAAAACAACATCGTCATTTCACACAATTTAAGACAGGCAGGAATTCAGACACCATAACATGTAGCTGTTAGCTAGTAGGCTATTGCAGAGCTAACGTGTTGCCTCAAGACCGAAGATGTCTGCAGATTGGACGCATGTTTCACCGTACAGCGAAGGCAGTGCGACACACTCTTGTAAACTCCTGAGCAACCAGCTCAGTGGCATAGTGGTAGAGTGTCCGCCCTGGGACTGGGAGATCGGGGTTCGATTCCTGGTCGGGTCACACCAGACTTTAAAAATGGGGCCCAATGCCTCCCTGTGTGACACTCAGCTTTAAGAGGTTGGATTGAGGGTTAAACCACCAAATAGTTCTCGAGCGCAGCCACAGCTGCAGCTCACCGCTCACCCCTCCATGGGGATGGGTCAAACGGGGAGATGACTTTCACCAGTGTGTGACGATGACTATGGGACTTTAACTTTAATGTGTGCATATCAGCATTTAAAATTTTAGAATTTAGAATAGAATCTTTATTCGGGGCAATTGGTTTCACAGTTACATATCCACAACTTGTGAAAAGACAGAGCTGCGTTCAGCACTACAAATCTGTTGTTACGCCACCTTAAAAAAACATTTTCTTCTTCCTCTTTCGGCTATTCCCCTCAGGCGTAACCACAACACTTCCCCATAAGTACTAGTCTGCCAGATTTCCCAGTTTTGAAGACAAATTGAACGCAACAATACTTCCAGTTCACTACAGCAACTCGGACAAAAACACAGAGCCAGCCGACACTGAAAGGTACGTCAAAAAACAACGATAAAGCACCAACTCACAGCAAGACGGCAGGTGTCTCAGTCTCCTGGAGCACCTGAGCCATGGTATGAGTTTACAGGCGTTGGACAGAAAAGTGGGCACGCTGTAATCATCATGGAAATGCTCATCGCTCAAGACGGCCACATATTGAATAAGTAGAAAATTTGAAATATTAGCAGCGACGCAGCTTTTAAATGTATTTGTGATATTAACACTTTCCTTATCAACGTTCTTCCTGAACAAGTGATGTTTTGGGGCAGATGAACGAAGACAATTACATAAATACATAAAAGAAACAAAAACATAAATTATAATAAAAACTTAAAGCCCGCCTTTTCTTTTTTCTTTCGTATTCAAATGAATTGCTGGAGTATCAGATCGGGGCTCGGTACTCAAAATCTAATGGCTCTGACACGGACCGGGGGTAAAAAACGTGACTGGAACATCCCTAGTTTATAATTTTTACATTAACTACTTCTATCAAACAAAACATATTAATGTTTGAACAGTTTCACAATTCTACGGTTGTTTAGATTTGAATTACAACCAAAATTTGTCAGATAAAGTAAAAAGTGTTGTGATTCCCACATATCTGACCTTTGTTTGTTTCAACTGCAGACGGAATACAATCAATCGTTTTTTGTTTTGTCTGTTAATTTAAATCCATTCCTGCTATTCAGGCCTTCAACTTGTTTCAGAAACAGTTTAGAGGGGGAACTTGAGCTGATATAATAAGCTAAAAATCTTCGTTGCTATTTGTGGGCATCAACTCCTTTCAGAGAACAAAAAAAAACGTATTTTAAATCTTTTTTTCTGCACAGCTTCAGAACGGGCAGGTCCAAAGCTCCTCTACACATTAAATTCAACAGGTATGTAGGAAAAATAAAACACTAGATGGTCGTAAGCATTAAGACGCGTGATCACATTTAAATGACAGCAAATCAAATATAATCTGCTTAACCCTGACCCTTTAAATACAAAAAAAGGAACAAAATTACATGATTTCATTTAAAGGGATACTTTCCAACTTTTTCATATTTTTAAATCATTTTCTTGAGCCATTATGTGCTAAACTGGCCCTTTACAGGATTAATGAAAGTCCTCCTAGCCCCTATCGGCCCTGTGGCCAGAATACTGCATTTGCAACTTCAGAGTGCCTGTCTGGTCTGTTGGAGTTAAAAAAAAAATTGAGCTGACATACCTGGTGCTGCAGTCTGTCCGTTCCAGCATGTTTTAGCTGATTTGTTTAATTAAGTGATGAACCACTCCTGTAGTCACTAAGGAAGGCTGAGGAGACATTTCAGCTGTTAGATTAAAGTGTAGAAAAATGAACGCACAGCAAAGAGATATGTTTTGAATTTTGTCATCAAAATTTCCTGCGGGTTAGGAAAAGATCCAGCCTACGCTTCGGACCGTCCTTCTGGACACTAGGAAGGAGAATGATGTGCACCATGATCCCGTTACGTGGTCCCACCGCTCACAAAAACAGCCGTTTTACAAACAACATTAATTCAAGCTACAGCGAGGTATATCTGAAGAGAATATTTGTTTTATCAGGACTGCAAAGTCACACAATAAGTGTGGAACATGCATTTGACCTTCTTTATGCGTTCTCATGCCACACCTCCAATTTCTCAGGCTGATAAATAACAATAGTTCATCTATCTGAGCGACACGTTGCATCATGCTACTGTACACACTCTTCTACGGCACTGCTGGACAGGATTACATCATTATTATGTTGCTGGTTGCAGAAGTTAAATAAAATAAAATTGCAAATGTTTGCACTGCATACATCTCTTTTGGTCTCTTCAGTTTTTGCAGCAGTTTTGTTATTGACGTTTCAAATCGTGTTAAAATATTTCAGTCAAAATAATTATGAATATCGTTTTGTGCCGTTATTGAACAGCTCTACGTGACACTGTGCCCTTTGGACACTCTAAATGTGTTTGTGTGAAACTTCCAAATATCCTCTCCTGAAAGGCCTACGTTTGGAGAAATAGCTTTGGGTAATCCTTTTTTTATTTAACACAGAAGCACAAAATTCAAAATGACTAAAAAAGGTCACTGTATGTGGTTAAGTGTTTAAGAGAAAGCTGTCAGCGGGGGAAACCGGTCCTCCCAGGTGAGCCCGAGGACACGACGGCTATTTCAGTCTCATCTGCAAGGAAAAAGAAAAGGAGGACCAGGGGAAGAGTAGAAGGAGGTACGGAATACGGAAACCAACGCTCTAAATTTAGCTCAATACAACATTCCAGAGAAGAACAACATTGTTTCCTCTCTGTGCCGGTCCTGGAAGGCTGATGGGTACAGAAGAAGATGCCTGACATAATACGTTAATAATATCTATAAAACAGCAACAAAAATGATGGCAGCTGGGAAAACAAACAAGGCAGAGGTGGAACGTTTCCCGCCACTAACACGCTAGTGAACGTGGACACTGTCACAGCTTAAGGAAGCTATCGTGTGATCGTGTTTGTCCTCGTATCCCTGACCTTCTGCAGAGGGAGGGAGGAGGAATGCTGTTGGAAGTAAAGAGGAAGCACAGGAAAGACGAGAGGGAGGAGAGGATAAAAACAGACAATGTTAGAGGAATGAAAACACCCCCCCACCTCACTCACTTCACTGCAGAGCAATGAGTCTCAGTTGTGCACGTGTGTGTGTGTGCTCTTCACACTCGGGTTTCGCATGACCGGTCACGCAGCTGGTGTTGTGTGACCCACCAGGTATCTGCTCCCTTCAAAACAGCTTTGTGAGGAGGTTTCTGCATGTGAGCGACGGTCTTCCTGCAAATCACTGCTTCTGCAAGGACTCACCCTCAAATAATCACTTATGTCCCTCCAAGAACTGAAACCCAAGCTCTTAAACTGGCTGACTGCGCACACATGCGTGTACACACACACACACGCACACACACGCACGCACGCACGCACACACACACACACACACACACTTGAGGACAACCTTTGACTCATCTCTTCTTCAGGTTAAAACCTGAGGTAATGGTTCAGATTTAGAAACATGATACTGTTGGTACAAAAGGCTGTGTGATGATGTTTTCGCCTGACACCGGCTGGATTTTATTGACACACTCAGCAAAAATTGAAGTTGGTTCAATTCAAGATGGCTGCCAAAGCAGAAGACCAGAAGAAAATGGACACATCCCAGTCAGTTTCACAGACATTGAAGTGAAGATGGCAAAATTAATAGCTGAGCAATCTCAGAGCACCAGTTGCTCACTAAAACGGCCTTAACCCCATTTCTTCAACACAAAAGGATCTCACTGCAGGTTTGGGGCTAATAATGATCAGTCTTTAAAGAGCAAGTCACCCCTACCAGATTCTTACTCAACTCCCACTTCCTGTTTGAAAAATGCAACAAATGCTGTTGCCTAGCAGACCGAGAGGGTGGAGTCACTAACAAATACACACACTCATGACATTGTGACATCATAATGAACCACCAAACATCATAGTGTACCTCTTAGCCAATAGCAATGGCAGATTTAAATTCAAATGCACTGCAGAGTTTTTACCTGACGACGGTGCATCGCTGACAGTTTTAGGCAGAATATTTAAATTTTAACTAAAATGAACTAAAATGCCGAATTATTGAATACATTTGTCTACAGCACGACCAGACACTCATTTATATAGTTTATCAGCAAAAAAATGGTTGATTTGGAGTGACTTGCTCTTTAAAGAGACAATGTGTAGTTTTATGCATTAATCTCTGGAAATATCCATTAAGATGTTGTTGAAAATGAATTAAATGATTCCCAGTTGTTAAAAAAATATTACCGGCTTCATAACATAAAACCATAAAAATCAGGTCTAAAATACATGGGAATGGGTCTAAGTCTCTGGGCTACGCCCTATTAGATGCCATGTTTCCTTCTACGGGAGCCCGTGAGGACAAAATGCATTTACTGATTTGTGACAAGTGATTACAAAACTTTCATCATTCATAAACGTTGTTGTTGTAAACATTTACCTCTCTGCTCGTTGCCAGTGATGAAAGGGAGTCTGATGTTCTTGTCATTTTGCTGGAGGTTGAACGAAGTACTCATTAGAAAATAACCCTCCGTTGGTAAGGTCTTACTCGAACACATAAATACAGCTCGCCTGCAATGATTTAGGTTTGTACTGCCGCCTTTTGCCAGGGAAAATACACACATTCACTTTAAAATGACTCAACGTTGTTTTTTAGTCCGCTTGACTTCCTGAGCCATGCATGCTGAAATGCATTAGAGCATTTTAACTTATAACATTTACCATGCTGTGAAAATAAAGACATTTTAATCATTAAAGGAGAGAAAGAGCACATTAGAGTTTTCCTCTCCTCTCCAAAGAGCCCCTCGTAACCACAAAGCATCCAGTAAGTCTGCTACAGGAAGATCTCGGTTTAAAACGCTGGCAGTCTTTTGGCCCGGTTCACAGATCTATTAACATTTTGATGTATTTAAACAATTTGCTGTCTATGATGACATCAAAATGACATTTTAAGTGTTTTTTGGGCTTATTTACAAAGATGTTTGTACAAATAACATTTTGAGAAAAGGTTCTTTGTTATTGTTTGGAAAAAGCAGGAAATAAAGCAAAACCAACCTACTTTTTACTCCAGGGAGTGGAGTTACTTGGACTGGATGAAACTGATGAGAGAAAACTATTTTTTTATAAAAATCTAATTTAGTGTTTTGTTCCTTCTTCCTGCAACATCTGTGCTACCTTTTCCAGCTGCTGACTTGATCACCAGATGCTGGTTGTTACTGAAGAGGCAAACATCGAAGCCGGGAGGGGTGGATTTTCTTATGATCAGCATTCAAACCTAATGAAAACCAGCTGGTTAGCAAGGTAAGCATCATAGTTAGCCGATGAAGCCAGTGGTTCACAGCTTATTAAACCTCTATATGATGTTATTGTTCAAATACCATGCACATAAATATCTACAATACTAACACATGAATAACAGGAAATGTAATATTTTTTAGATGAAATTTCCTTTTTAAATTTGCAGTTTTTCCTGAACTGAAACATTCTTACTAACAAGCGAGTTTGTGTTGTTTGATGTTTCAATCAGACTGAAAACACTAGTGCGTCAGTAAATAGCAGCTGGTATTTTCCAAAATATTTTTCTTTTTACAGTATTGAAGCAAATTTTGAAACAGGTGTATGGATTTTGAAACTGGAGGCTTTGCTTTGTGGATCGATGGTTTCCCACTCAAGTCCAAGAGGGGGCGCCAATGTGCAGGTTTAAGGAAAAGTCATTTCTGTCTCCTCTATGGAGTGTATGGAGATGGATGAAAGGTCAAAAGGTTTTTTTAAATTATTAATTACACATAAATGTATATTATCTAATTATCTAAACATAAAAATATTTATCTGATGATTATATTTTAATGAAGAAAATTGTAAACATGGAGGGGGCGGAGTTTTAGACATGCACTGCAGCCAGCCACTAGGGGGCATTTGTTTTGTCTCAGGCTATATTTCTATTTGTTTTATTTCTTCTGTGCTTAACTGTGGTCTATTGTTGATGTTGAGCTTTTGCAGTTGAGGCACCCCGAATGCAGGTGCCAAATCCAGGTGGACTGATGAAAGTAACATCCCACATGCCTCAAGGCTGAGCGTATTAAAGGTGTGGAACACTGAAAAAAGGACTTTAAAAAAATCTTATTTCTGATTATAATGCAGGCTGAACATGAAAACAGTCTTCTACGCCTTTCTCCTGTATCAACTTCTGATAGGAAACAGACGGTGAAACTCTAGGATTTGAAAGGCGTGATAGATCTACGTCACACTGTCACTTAACGTTCATGGATGAACCCATCTTTGCGACGGGGAAGGCTGTTGTTGTATGAGCATCCAGGAATTAGCGGAGGACGTCTCGACTAGTTCAAGCTAACTATTAAATTAGCAACTCCACCACACAGCTGAATTCACTCAGGCTTGTGCTATTTATGGAGATAAAACATCAATGTTGAGGAGCAAACAGAGTCAGCGGAAGAGTCTCGCTGCTGTTATCCAATCAGAGGAGAGATCTCCAAATATAAGAAAATAAGACTCCAAAGCTCTGATCTGGTCCCCTTCTAGTTCTTGAAAACGGTGCACCGCCCCGGGCCGTAAATATGGAAGTGGAAACCACGGCTTAAGCAGCGTTACATTTGTCAGCCACTAGATGGTGCTGTCGGATAAAAAAATACTCCGGATCGTAGCTTTAAATAAAAACTGCATTAAACAAAGAAGAGTTAGGACAGTTGTTACTGAAAGTAGCAAGTTTCACAAGACAGATCAGTTATCAAGAAAAGGTGTGAGAAAATCAGTAGTTAAAGACCAAGTTCACTTGTTTTTTTCAACACATCTGCAGCTGTTTCTTGGAGAAGTTAATGCCTTGTGAGTCCATCTCTGGGGAAAAAAGTCAGCGAGAAGAGAGGTGAGCAGTACAACAGGATTTGAAATTTTATTTCCTGATATTCGGACATCTCAACTCTCATTGGCTGGGACTAAGATTGACTAAAATGTGACTCTCATTTCTAATCTGAGCATTTTCTTGTCTATTTTCTTTCAGCAGCTAATGCAGGAAACAGAAGTAGAATACTATTTTCACATTCAGCCTGCATGTTAAACTCAGAGCGACTGATCATATTTAATAAACAACACGTAAAACATAGTTTAAATCAGTGATTTAGGATGATCTAACAGATAAAAGTAAATTAACTACACGAAGTCCTAATAGGTTTGAGAAAACACTACAGATTTTTATTTCTTAAGGTCAAGCCTACATGTCAGCAATCGGAAGAAGGCAAACAACCCTTGGTAGCCATGGTAACAGTTCTGAAATAAAATAAGGCCCAACTACTGAAGGCATAAACGTGGGATGTTTCTAAAATAAAAAAAAGTGAGTCTGAAACGATAAAACACCATTAAGTGTTCTCTTAGGTAGAGTTGGGGTTAACTCACAGTTTAGAGAGAGAAAGAGACAGCGATCAGCGCTGAAATCTAGGCGGGGGAGGGCAAGTTTGAGCAATTTCAGCAGGAACCGTTTGTGCTCTCCTGGACCAGGGTGACATGAAGAGGCAGGCTTTAAATGATCAGCCGCTCTGAGATGTCATGATCAAACCACGGGTCAATGAAAGCCGTTCCTCGGCGCGCTGGTCCTGCAGAGGAATCATTTTCAAGGTAGTAAAATGGCAAAGATGATTGAAGGTTCAGTGGAAATATGATGGGAGGATGTGTGTGTGACCTCTTCGTTAACCGTAGACAAACAACCCCGCCCCTGCTTTCTGCTCTCGCTCCGGCACAGGCAGAGCGACGGCTGAGCCCGCCTACGACGAGGTCAAAGACAGATTTACCTCCTTATCAATTGCAGCGGACAGCTGCCTGTCAGAGGACACAGAGACAAAAAGATGGAGGGAAGAAAGATGGAGACGTGGACGAGAAAAAGGGCTTCCATGGGCAAGGTCACTTCTCCCTGGAGGATTTACAGCAGCGTGATGTCGGAGGGGGCTGTTATGACTACCCGAGACGCACATCAAGGTCTTTAGTCCAGAGAGTGAAAGACATGGGGAGGGCGGGAGACAAAAATAAAAGTCACAGATGGGAAAGAAGACAGATTTGGTGATTGGTAAAGCAGTGGAGACAGTGAAGAGCTCCATGTGTGTGCTGCTGCAGCCCTCCTCAGCCAGATTACAGAGTGACGTAGTGTTATCATTTCTCTGATAGGAGCGCTGCCACGGGGGAGGAGGGGGGATGGAGGGAGGGAGAGAGAGGACAGCAAGGGGGAGGGGTGACGAGTCTCATTGCTGGAAAAATGGTCAGATAGCCAAGAAAGAAACGATGACGGGAGGGAGGGAAAAGGAAAAGTCAGGGTGCCACACAAAGGAACAGAGCAGACACAAAGAAAGAAAGAGACAGCCGGAGGAAAGAAAAGACAAAGGAAACGAGGGGAAGAAAGGAGCAGGAAGGAGGGAAAAGGGAAGAGAGGGAAAGGGAAAAGAGTGGAAGATTAGGCTACAGTTAAAATAGAGAAAAGAAATATTTAAAAAGTGGAGTTGACGGAGAGGTGAGAGGAATAAAAGAGGAAGGAAGAAAAGAATTAAACGAACATGCCGAGGCGCCCTGAGCGAGTGGTGGGTCAACAAACGTGTGTGTGAGCGTTTGTGTATCCGCACGGCAGCGGCAAGCAACATTTACAAAGAGGCAGCTGTTCCATTAGCTTCTGCCATTGTGTCTAATTACATCCTGGTCTCTGCAGGCGCGCGTGCACACACACACACACACATACACAGCATATGTGCTTATAAACACACAGCCGCTGCTTCTCCAGCCAACCAAGAAATCCCTACCATGCACGCTAACAAGAAAAGGAACTTGGAGCGACAGAACCAGTGTGTGTGTGTGTGTGTGTGTGTGTGTGTGTGTGTGTGTGTGTGTGTGTGTGTGTGTGTGTGTGTGTGTGTGTGTGTGTGTGTGTGTGTGTGTGTGTGTGTGTGTGTGTGTNTGCTGCTGTTTGCACATTTTTAAGGAATTTGAGCTGTGGTTAATTCCTCCCATTACCTCTTTGTTCTGAGGATAGTGGTGTGTTTTGAAGTTTTTACATAATGCCTTCTTGAGCTGGCATTAATCTGGTAGTTAAAAAGTCAAATATAAATGAGAATGCAGATGACTTTGCTAAAGTACTGACAAAGTTGAATGAGAGAAGCTTTGCTCATTTTATGTTTCAATTAGTGAATTTAAATGTATTGAACTCTGATCTTTTGTTTTGATTCACTGTCCCTTATTCAAGTCAAAAAAATATGATTCATGTATTGTGTTTTATTACATTTTAATACACTGTTCCTCATAAGTTTCAGTGGGCGTTTTGTGTCTTAAGAAAATGAAGCCCTCAAATATTGCACTTTACATGTTAAATAATTGTGCTGTTATTGTTATTAAATGGGTCTAACTCATTTGAATAATTCTGTCTGAATTTCTATTATTTCTGAGCACCAGGTATGAGTTCCTTAGCTGATGTCCAGGTGCCAGGTTATGACATCTCCCTCATGCCTCTACATCAGGGGTGTCAAATTCTGGTCCAGAGGGGCCGGTGTCCTGCATCTTTTAGTGTTTTCCCTGTTCCAACACAGATAAATCACCTGTACAGCAGATCATCAAACTCTGCAGAAGCCTGTTAATCAACTGCTGACTGAAATCAGGTGTGTTGAAACCTGGAAACCCTGGAACCCTCCCACAAGGTAGTCATGGTTACAAGAGACGACCAAATCATCATGGTTCTATTTGAGCAAATTAGCCTCCTGAGAAACAGAAAAATGCCCTTATAGAATCTCCTGCAGGGATCATACATAATTCATTTAATATTTGAAGTTCATTTTTTATGACCAAAAAGCTACTACACTACTGTATACCTGAAATATTATATTGGACCAACTTAAATTCTTGCGTTCTTGTTGACAATTATTAAGTTCATGTAACTTAGGAATGTGTTTTAATGTAGCCAAAAAATTACGTCAACATACATGAATATTATGTTGTACCAACTTAAATTCTTGCGTTCTTGTTGACAATTATTAAGTTCATGTAACTTAGGAATATGTTTTAATGTAGCCAAAAAGTTACGTCAACGTACATGAATTTTATGTTGTACCAACTGAAATTCTTGCGTTCTTGTTGACAATTATTAAGTTCACGTAATTTAGGAATGTGCTTTGTTGTGACCAAAAGGCTACTTCACCATACTCAAAAATATTGTGCTGATTTAATGTAATTCTGCCAGAAGTTGGTTTAACTTAAAAATTCTAGTGGAAAACGTTAACATATATTTTTTTGTTGAACCAATGCTTTATTTTTTAGAGTGAAGGAGGGAAAAGGGAAGAGAGGGAAAGGGAAAAGAGTGGAAGATTAGGCTACAGTTAAAATAGAGAAAAGAAATATTTAAAAAGTGGAGTTGACGGAGAGGTGAGAGGAATAAAAGAGGAAGGAAGAAAGGAATTAAACGAACACGCCGAGGCGCCCTGAGCGAGTGGTGGGTCAACAAACGTGTGTGTGAGCGTTTGTGTATCCGCACGGCAGCGGCAAGCAACATTTACAAAGAGGCAGCTGTTCCATTAGCTTCTGCCATTGTGTCTAATTACATCCTGGTCTCTGCAGGCGCGCGTGCACACACACACACACACATACACAGCATATGTGCTTATAAACACACAGCCGCTGCTTCTCCAGCCAACCAAGAAATCCCTACCATGCACGCTAACAAGAAAAGGAACTTGGAGCGACAGAACCAGTGTGTGTGTGTGTGTGTGTGTGTGTTAATCACAGTGTCATGCACACTTGCTTAAACCCCCAGCCCCCTCTATGCGTGGCAGAGAAATGACACTTCAGATCTACAGATGTCTGCGTGTGTGTGTTAGCCAGCGTGTTTCTCTTACTCTTGCTCGCTCACACACCTCCCCCAGTCACTGAAGAGGGGAGGATCTAAAGCTTTGTGAAATACCAAACATACCAGAGGAGCCACATGAGAGGCAAAAGGCTGCTTTTGAGAATCCTCAAAAGACACACACTTTTACTCACACACAATTCGTGAAACACAGGTCTCACAGTTGTCAAAAGATGTTTTTTAACAAACACACACACACACACACACACACACACACACACACACACACACACACACACACACACACACACACACACACACACACACTCACGCTAAACTAATATGATGCAAGGGGTTGACTGACAAACACAGATTCATGCAAACAGCCTTCCTCCCTAATCAGCTCAGCGGTGTAGTGTTCGGATAAGAAGCGCTCCTAAGACTCCTCAACAATAGCGAGACACGAGAGCTTACATTGAATTAAACCAGACAAAACGTACACAAGCGTCCCTCAAGCTAAGCGCTGCTGCTGGCTGAAACAAGACAAATCAAACAGAGCAGTAAAAGCCAGTACCTCGCTGGCCTGCGACTGGTGGCGCCAAACTGAGAATGCTGGAATGTCACGGAATGTTTACGGCCATAGAGTCTCGCTCTCAGACGGGCGGAATTCAGAACCTTCTAAATATTTCTAGAACAAATTTTCTCTCAAAACAGAAACATTTCTGCAGATTTCTGAAACCCGTCGGGATCTCGAATTCCAGATAAAATGAGAGAAACCTGTGAAGAAGTTGATACTTGTGAGTAAATTGTGACGAGAAAATTTGTGAGACTTGTTTAGAATTACGCAGCATGCCCCATATGCCCCGCCCACATCAAAATCAGTCACAAAAGTGCCAAATCAGCGTGATTCACAAAGATGCTCTAAATGGGTTAGAACAGAGATGACACCTTCCATCTCTTGCTCTACAAGACAAACTGGTAACATGACGTTAAAGTTAAAGTCATCTCTGCATTTGACCCATCCCCATGGGGGGAGCGGTGGCTGCGCTTGGGAACTAGTTGGTGGTTTAACTCCCCAATCCAACCTGTTAAAGCTGAGTGTCAAACAGGGCTGAACGATTTAGGAAAACAATCTAATTGCAATTTTTTTCTTCAACATTGCAATTTAATTCCTGATTTTTTTTTCAAGGGGCTTTTTTCATATTTTCCAACTAACGAAAGCAAAAAACAATCTACGTAACTTGTACGGAATATAAACAAGTTTATATATCTACACATTTATCTACATATTGTATCAGCTAGTTTATTGGTCTACATAAACATAAACACTCACAAGTAAAGATAAAATGTTGTATTTGAAGATGCAATCCTTTGCAGCCAGGAGCACATCCCTTGAAGGAGCATAGGCATTACCATCAACTGTGAAAATGTATTAGCAGGAAAGAAGTGTGTCCCGTTTATTGAAGACTTGTATTTTGAGTTTTTGATGTCTTGTCCATGCAGAGCATCCGTAGTTCAGTTACGTTCATAGCTGCTAGCAAAAACTCTGTGGACTTAAATTCTCTTACAGTTTTTTAGCTTTACTAAAATACCTGTCTGTGCTTATTTGATTGATGGCAGTTTTTATTTTTTATTAGACTACAAATGTAATAATTTGGCACATTTCTAATTTGTTATTTGTAAGAATGTAATTGGTGATATTAGCATTAGCATCCCTATCGGTTCTTCCATGTATATTAGCATTGTGCTAACCACTCGCTGCCAGTCAAATTGCAGCATAGAAAATCTCCCTTTGGCACATCGCAATTTAATTGCATATGCAATTAATCGTTCAGCCCTAGTGCTAAGCAGGGAGGCACTGGGTCCCATTTTTAAAGTCCTTGGTATGACCCGACTGGGAATTGAACCCCGATTTCCCAGTCCCAGGATGGACACTCTACAATTGGGCCCCTGAGCTGGTTAAATGTATTTAAATTAAAGAGACAATGTGTAGTTTTTAACTATTATTCAAAATGTAGGAAATGAATGAAATGATGCCCAGTTGTAGAAAAATATTGACAGTTTCATAACATATAACCATAAATCTGTTCTAAAATACATTGGAGCGGGTCTGAGTCTCTGGGTGACGCCATATTAGATGCCATGTTTCTTACTACGGGAGCCCGTGAGGACGACATGCATTTACTGATTTGTAACAAATGGTTACAGAACTTTCACCACTAATAAACATTCTTGTTTAACACATTTACCTCTTCACTCATCGCCAGTGATGAAAGGGAGTCAGTTGTACTTGTGGTTTTGTGGGAGGTTCCGAGGGATTTTTGACCCGAATGGCCATTCGTTTGTAAGGTCTTACTTGAACACAAAAACACTGCTTGCTTGCAATGATTTAGGTATGTACTGCTCCCTATCGCCAGTGAAAACACACACTTTAATGCTCAGTTGTAAAAAGTTATTTTAAGTTTCATTGCTTTGCTTAACTCTCCCACTGTCCTAATGGGTGACCCCGCGAGGAAAGTTGACAATTGAGCAGGGTTGATGGTTAATCCCTTGAGGTCCACGTGGCAGGGGTGAGGAGTGAGCACCACCTCACCCCTGCCATGTGGACCTCAAGGGATAAGCAATCAATCCTCCTCAATGGTTGTGGACGGTAGTGGAATGAACCGTGCATTGCAAATGCAAAAAGAAACACAACAAAAAAGCAAAATGATCCAATCACATCTAAAGTCAATCAGGGTATCTGCAGATTTAAGGGAGCCAAATTTAAGACCTTTTAAGACCTTTTTTAAGGCCACTTTGACCAAATTTAAGCTATTTTAAAAATTAAATTTAAGCGATAATTTCCAGCTATTGCCTGGAGCCGGTGCTAACCACGTCGCGAACGTGGGATTAGCCATCCAGTTACTATTAAATTTTCCCTTCCCCGTGGCGCAAGATCCCACTAGCTTAACCAGCTAATGTGCTCATCTAAAAAAATAGCCCCCTTTCACAACCATCTGACTGCGTATGGTTCCGTTTACGCCAAAATCATACACAAAAAATGCTGAACACTAACTAGAAATTCACGAAATTTTCATAGAAATAAAAGAATCTTGTTTATTGCGTCTTTGGTAATTTAAGACCTTTGGAAACTGGATTTAAGGATTATTTGTCATTTTTAAGGACTTTTAAGGCCTTAAATTAGGAAAAGCTAATTTAAGACTTTTTAAGACTTTTTAAGGACCCGCGGATACCCTGGTCAATGTAATGAAATGAAGAAGGTGCCGACGGAGGAAACAAGAGGTCACCTCAGTAATCTGTAACATCAGGAAAACCAGACATTAATCCCTGCCTCCAGCAGACATGACAGGTCCCTCTCTCTCTCCCTTTCTTCACACCTGGGAGGTTCCCGGGGAGGAGTTTACCTTTTGAGTGAGTAACTGTTTCTCCGAGGGCATATTTTCTATTACAGCTCATTAGTTTCATAAATCGCTATTCATTTTCGCCGAGGTGTCCTGTGGTCTAATCCCACCGCGAGGAGGAAGTGGGAGATGTTACGAGAAGAGAACAAGATGGATCAGTCAATCACAGGCAGGAAAGGACCAACAGTATGCTGACGTCAAGCAAAGCAAACAAGGGCAGCATCCAAACTCTTGCTAACGACAGGTAGGATCCCAGCCAGAGGCCAACTCGTTCCCATCCCCCACCTTGATTTATGAGCTCTACCTGGGAGATTGCTTTCTACAAGATGGAGAGAAAAACACACACCTGCCTGGCATTTGAAACACACACACACACACACACACACACACACACACATACAATGTCATAAACCCAGGCCTGCTGCCCATGTCAAGGTGAAATGGAGTAGGAAAACAAATAGATGTGCTCATAGCAAACCACCAATCCAGTAAGCAGTGAGTCTGGAATAACTGGGAGCCACATGTATTTATTTTTCCCATCAAGCTTTTAGCAAATAAGGATGTAGAGGTGTGCAGGTTCTGCAAGACCCAAAGATGCTACTGAGCTGCCATTTTGAACAGGTTCAACTTCTGTGACCAACCAAAAAACACAACTTCCAGTCATCGATATACAGGCTTAAAAAGATTCTATTGCACAGAGAAAACCAGCGGTGGAGGTGGATTTGTTGATTTTTTTTTGTCCGTTCGAGGTGTGTGTCCATTTGTGACGTTACAGCTAGTCAGCAGTTACTGCTGCAACATTTCTATTTTAAGGTGTTCAAGGATGACAATGTGATACGTGCACCAAAGTGTGTATTTCTGTCACGGTCCAAAACGGTCCAAAAGAGACCCAGATGCCCTTGTGTGTGATGCAAAATATAGCCTTCCTGGTGTCAAACAGTTACTGAAGACTGATGGTCACTCATTTGTGTTTCTGTCAGGGTTTCTCTCTCAGATGGAAACACAAACCCCCCAAAAACCTAAAATAAAACCGAGTCAATCTGGAAGCAGAAACTTGCTTTAAGGTCTCCGTATTCGACCTTGCTAGAGACAGCAACACAGCATGTTTGTGTCGTTTCTGGTGGTTGGGTCTTTAGATTTCTGTAATCCGCACATTTGTTGCATTTTAAACCATGAGAGATGAAGAGAACACTCTACAATCACACTGAAGGGCAAAAACATAAAAATCTTACAAAAGGACGTCACTTCTGTTTAGTAGCAACTGTGCAATGATGACATAACTACAGCGGCTCAATTAGGAACAAAATTCAAAGATAAATTATTTAACGCTAATACTCATCAAATCGTGAAAAACACTGAATTTATTGCTCGCCTTTAGTCCAAGAGCTTTTCAAAATAAAAGTATAAAGTGATGCAACAAATACACACAAAACATCTCACTTTGCCTGACGCACTAGACTGGATATCAGTAACAATCATTGCCATTCTTTAGGATGATTAATCTTGAAAGAACAACATTTTCTAATAATGCAAAACCTAGCATTTTAAAGAGATTAAATAAACAAATGTACATGCTGGTGCAGAATAAATTAAGAAAATAAAATTTCTTTCATCATAGCCAAATTTAGAACAAACATTTTCAAGCTGGTACAATATGAGAACAAAATAAATGCATTTACTAAAAGATTTTAAAATAATTTTGAACATTCAGACAGTTTAAAACACAAGTAGACACAAACTTATTATGGATGGACCGACCGACAGACCAACATTAGTGCTACAAAAGCAGAGAAAAGCCGCTTTGAGAACAGGAAATGATGCCTGGAAATTTTACTAAATGGAACAATCTTACTTGGACGCTGCTTCAAGGAGCATGTCAGGAATGTTTATTGAAAAGTAATGCAGTGTCATATGCTGCCAATGTGTTTTGCCCTCACTCTGCCATCTTTACCTCTGCAGATTAAAAATAAAAACAAAAAACAGAAGCGGGGCGTGAAATTAAGACTTTAGATAAAAGACAAAATAAGAGCATGCTTATGAAGCATTATGTTTTTGAAATTAACAAAACTGAAACACAAACACAGGTCAGCAGTACTATGATAAATCTGGTGACTATAATCTAAATCCAGACAGGAAGTGAGATAGTTCTCAGCAGAAGAACACAGTTTAAACCAGAAAAGCAACATTTTTATTTTTTCTTTGAAATTTACCCGTCTTCCAAAAGAACAACAGCAGGTTTACTGCTGAGCTGACCCGTACATTTTTTTTTCCAAATCCTGCAGCAGAGCAGCATGTTTTCTTCTTTTATTTTCTGCTCATGCTCAAGCTATGCTCAGCATTTCACCCACAACACACACAAACATGAATTCAGTGGGGCAGTGGATCGTAGTAGCTGTTCTGCTGAGTGAGGAGGACCCAGTGATGTGACCTCTCACAGGAGAAGTTATAGAGTCAAACAGAAAACCGTTCCCGTAAAGCAGTAAGGCTTCAGCGCAAATGCTGCTAATGGGACTAATAACTACTAGACAGATACGCATCTTTAAATAACAGAAATTTCCAGCAGGACCACTGACAGAGACATATTAAATGACCTGGTTGTCTGTTACTCTGGTTATCTGTGGCGCTCATCCCGGGACAATCCAGGAATTGTGTGAGCTCTCTGGAGTGCTCGGCATCAGTGCAGTGCTGACAGGCCGGATTTCCACTGCTAACAATGACAAAACGCCGCAGAGGGGTTCCACTGGTCTACACACTCAAGTTAAGATTAGATGTTAACTTCTGTGGTTTGTTTATATTTGCTTTTCTGCTCACAGAATCCTCCATCTCCATCACCTTAGAAGAATTCACAACGATCCACACTTTCCCTTTTCAATGCAATTCACCCTGCATCCTGCTGCACCGCATCACGCTGCAAGTATTGGGGAAAAAAAATACCTAATATCAAAGCCTTCTCTCTGTAGTGATCTGAAAAGTAATCAAAGGCAATTAAATGTGTTAAATTGTAAAGATAAGGTGTTGATAGTCAATTGTCATGCTCTCACTTAAAGGTGTGCGTCTTCAACGAAGGTGAAACGCATCACTGTGTGTGTGAGGCAGAGCCACACCACACACAAGCATGCCCGGGTATTGTTTACAGTATACACACTCACACGCACGCACTCACACACACGTTAAGTGTTGATGGTGCAGGTAGAGCTGTGCTTTCACAAGCAGTTTGAACTTAGCGTGAGACTGGCAAACATCCCTGTGTGTGTGGGGTAAGCAGATTTTCTGCCTTGTCCCGCAAAAACTACAATAAGGGATACTGTGGGGGGGGTGGAGGGAGGAAGAAAGAGGGAGATAAGGAGAATGACAATGTGCTTTAGTGCTTACCATCAACAAAATGACTAAAGACGATGGATGAAGGTCAGAAAACACACATTTTGGGAAGGCTAGATAGAGCAACACGGAGCACGTTTGAAATATTTATACTCATATGTAAAGTTAAATCTACATTCAAACATCACTTATCAGAGAAGCAACAACTTAACAGCTGCTGACTAGAATCAAATGACATTTTAACGCTACAGGATGAACTACAGCGCAAAAATTGCCCCCAGGCATATGGATGTTATTTTAACTGCAGTTGCAGCGTTGTGCCACTGTAAGGGCGCTGTATCAGCAGCGGTGCACCGAGAAGCACAAAAATTGCTTTTTTCGCTAGTTACTTATCTATGGTTGGTGCTATTGACGTACTGATTTTCCCCCAGGCTCTTCCATACCAGAGCAGGGCTGTATACTGTGCGATGAAAAAACTGTCTGTGCGTGTCTGTCTATTTTTAAACGTAGCACTGGTGCAACATCTTTGAATTACCATTTCCCCCAGAACTTTATTGAACAAAAGTAAGTTACATGTAAGAAAAATGCTTTTTACTGGGTCACAGTGTGTTCATCTGGATGCAGTGGAGGAAAATATAGGAACCAGCAAGGGCACAAAGGCAGAACCGGTCCAAAGATTGGGATCAAAAGTGCAGCTACACGCAGATTGGCAAAATCTAACGGGTAAAAGTCTCACGATCAAGTGGCGCACAGAAAAATATATGATGATTGTAAATCTAAGAAAGACTAAAGTCTACAAGCGGATGAAAGTCCCCACCATCCTGTTTATTCTGCATCCTGCAGCGCTACGGATCAGAACCGCTGCAGACACGAGTCATTACTGCTGGCGTAGGAAGTACGGCAAGTCGTTGTAGTATATAACTCACAAACGCTTCTATCTTTGAACATAATCTGAACTGGATTATTGCCAACCCGTACATAATAGACATGCCACCATTACATTATTAGCAGCTGAAATTAAATGTTATTACCATTTCAAATACAAATACATGTTAATGAAATGCATTATATTCTACTGGATATATTTATGTTATTTTGACTAAAATGAGTGTTATTACTACAAAACTAAAATGTTACTGAAATGTAGGTAAAAAATTTAAACATATTTTTAACTATAAATGTCTGATGGGAACTAAACACAATTGAGCCTTTTATAATATTTTGCCTTTAAAAAAGTGAGGCAGTTGAATGCACAGAGTATGCATGTGCTGGCGCATGGTCAGGATGGTACCACCTCTGCCTCAATCTGAGCCAGGAAAAACTCTGTAGGACACTGATGAAATACAGTAAACACAACGTCAATTAAAGGTGTGGGTTACTCGTTTAAAGCTTCTATCTGGAGTATTTCTCTTGTGTGATGGCACCATCCAATGGCTGACAGGCATTTCACACAAAAGTCTATTCCTCTGTTTAAGATCGCGACTTCACGTTTCTATTTATAAATTTGCTTTTTAGCCGACAAACGGAGCTAAAACATGCTGTTTTACGAGTAATATTCTCATGTCATGTTGTGTTTTCATATATTTATATTTTAGAGACTTACTTGACCATGAAAAGTTAATCAACTCTGCATCAACCGAGGTATTCCTTAAATTTGAGGCAAATAAGCGGTAGTCTAATGCTATTGGTTAGCTCTGGTCGGCGCTCAGGTCCCTATTGAATGGAGCTCTGTGGGCCAGGGGGCATGCTTAGCAAAATTTAAAAAAAAAAGACGTATTGCTTACATTTTATCAATTCAATTCAATTAAAAAAATACTGTATTAATCCCAGGGGAAATTGATTGCTGTAGTAGCTCAGAATAATAATAATAATAATAATGATAAGAATAATCAAGTCATCAAAGAGTTGTTGTACATTACATAGGCTGTTGGCAGGAAGGATCTCCAGTAGCAGTAAGTGTTGCAGCAAAACTGAAGAAGCCTCTGACTGGAGACACTCTTCCGTTGTCGGACAGTCTTGTGAAGAGAATGCTCAGGGTTGTCCATCATTTTCTTGATTCTCTGGAGAATCCTTCTTTGCATTATCTCCTCCAGAGGTTCCACAGTCGTTCCCAGAACAGAACCAGCCTTTTTTATTAGGCTGTTAAGCCTTTTCAGGTCCCTGCTTCTGATGCTGCTACCCCAACAGACGATGGCTGAAGAGATTACACTCTCAACAACAGACTTGTAGAAGATCTGCAGCATCTTGCTACAGACATTGAAGGACCTAAGTGTCCTCAAGAATTGCAGCCTGCTGTGCCCCTTCTTGTAAACGGCTTCACTGTTCTTTCTCCAGTCCAGTCTGTTGTCCAGGTGAACTCCAAGGTATTTGTATTCCTCAACCACCTCCACTTCTTCTCCCATGATGGAAACAGTGTTTGACACCATCCTGTTTCTTCAGAAGTCTAAAATCATCTCCTTTGTTTTGTTCACATTCATGGTCAGATGATTGTTTTCACAACATGCCACAAAGTGCTCCACCAGCTCTCTGTACTCAGCTTCCTGTCCATCTCTGATACACCCGACAACTGCAGAGTCATCTGAGCATTTCTGTAGATGGCAGGTCTCTGATTTGTACTGGAAGTCTGAGGTGTACAGGGTGAAAAGGAATGGTGAGAGTACAGCCCCCTGTGGTGCTCCAATGTTACTGATCGCCTGGTTTGATGTGCAGTTCTTCAGCCTCACAAACTGTGGTCTGTTTGTCACGTAGTCTTTAATCCAGGCGATAGTTGAGGCCCCCACCTGTGTCTTCTGGAGTTTCTGGCAAAGTACATCAGGCTGGATTGTGTAAAATGCACTGGAGAAATCAAAGAACATGACCCTGACAGTGCTGCTTGCTTTGTCCAGATGACAGTTGGTTGGTTGAAGCAGCTGGATGATGGCATCTTCAACTCCAACTCCACGGCGATAAGCAAACTGCAGCGGGTCCTGATATGTCCCAGTTTGCTTATTCAGGTGGACAAACAGGAGTCTCTCCAGGACCTTCATGATGTGGGATGTCAGGGCAACCGGTCTGTAGTCGTCACTGACTGATGGGCGAGTTTTCTTTGGAACTGGAACAAGGCAGGATGTCTTCCACAGGACTGGAACCTTCTCCTGGGCCAGGCTGAGGTTGAAGAGGTGCTGCAGAATACCACAGAGCTGCTCTGCACAGGCCTTCAGTACTCTGGGGCTGACACCATCTGGACCTGCAGCCTTGTTCATGTTCAGTCTCTCCAGCTGCCTCTTCACCTGACTTCTAGAGACAGATAGGTAAGAGGAGGAGGTAAATGGGGCAGCAGCATCTCCTGACTTGGTTGAAGACAGATTTATAGAACCAGAAGAGTCCATGACTGCATTAGAGGACAAAAGAGCTGGTGTGTGACAGGAAAATGTTGGATCAGAGGAGGATGGGATGTCTGATTGGCTGGGGACAGGCGAGGAGGATGCTGGGTTTGTTCCTGAACTGAACCTATTGAATAACTTGTTCAGTTCATTGGCTGTGTCCAGGCTGCCACCTGTGCAATCTTCCTCTGCTTAAAGCCTGTGATCTTCTTCATCCCTGACCAGACATCTATGATATTGTTCCTCTGTAGTTTGTTCTCCAGCTTCTTCCTGTATGCCTCCTTGCTGTCTCTGATCTTGATCTTCATTTGCTTCTGTATACTCCTCAATAATTCCCTGTCTCCCTCCTTGAAGGCTCTTTTTTCTCATTTAGCAGATTCCTCAGTTCACTGGTGATCCAGGGTTTGATGTTAGCAAAGCATCTCACTGTTCTGGTGGGTATGATGTTGTCCACACAGAAGTTTATATAGTCAGTGATACATCTAGTCATGGCATTGATGTCTTCTTCATATCCTTGGCAGAGTCATCCAATCTGTGGTCTCAAAACAACCCTGCAGGGCTTCTTCAGCATCCTGTGACCATTTTCTCACAGTTCTTCTTGTCACAGGTTGCCTCTGAACAAGTGGCTTGTATTCTGAGCAGTGAAAAACAAGACTGTGATCTGATTGTCCCAGAGGAGGTCTTGTTTTGGACATGTATGCATTCTTCACATTTGCATAAAACAAATCCAATGTTTTGTTTTCTCTGGTGGAGCAGCTGACAAACAATTGAAAGTGTAGCAGAGAGTGAGGTATAATTAAAATCACCAGATATAGCCATAAATGCATTGGGGTGCTGGGTTTGTAGCTTAGTGACAATGGAACTGATGGCATTTTCAGCAATGGCTGAAGGTGGAATATAAACGGTTGCCAAGACAACACTGGTGTACTCTCTTGGCAAATAATATGGGCGACAACTTACTGCCAAGAGTTCAACATCTGGGCTGCAGAGACGACATTTCACTGAAACATGACCTGGATGGCACCATCTGTTGTTGACGAGCACTGCCACTCCACCTCCTTTTCTTTTCCCGCTCCTCTTCAGATCTCTGTCTGTTCGTACAGTCAGGAATCCTGGCAGAGAGATGCTGGAATCGGGGATATGGTCCTGCAGCCACGTCTCACTGAAACACATAACACTGCACTGCCAATACTCTGGCTGAGTCCTTGAAAGGGCTTGGAGTTCATCCATCTTGTTGGCCAGTGATCTCACATTGCCCATTATGATCGATGGAAGAGATGGTTTGAAATTCCTCTTTCTCCGTTTTGCTCCCGCTCTGCACCCACGCTTCTTGAGTTTTAGCTCATTTGGGATTTGTGGCTTCAGTTGAGGTATTATTTCAGCCTTTCCAATGTTAATCAGCTATTCCCGAGTAAACCAGCTTGTTGCCATGGTTACACATAATAACAAATGCTCAAAAAGTGAACAAATAGCAGTAAAAATCCTCCAAGCTTCACAGCACCAGAAACAGAAAAGTAAAATGTCCAAAAAATACCGTTTTTCTTGAGAAACTAGAAGAAAAACTGTCCAAGAAAAGGCAAAACTTACAAATAGTCAACAGAGCTACTCCAACATGCAGCCACCCAGAGCAGCACAGTTCCAGAACATGTACATGATGAGATAATCACTTTTAAGAATTTCTGAAAAATCATACATCATTTCTGAAAGGGGAAAACTCTGGAATGCAGCTTTAATCAATACATTTGCAGTGGTCTCTAGTAGGAATTAATGCTTGCAGCAGAACTCAGGGCACATATAAGTCCACAAATCCCTGGCCCAGGATCTAGTCTGTGACGTCAGAGCTGTGCTTCAAATGGGACGATTTTGAGTCTTAGTTCCTGATATTTAGACATCTTGCCTCAGATTGGATAAAAGCTACGCAACTCTACCACTAACTCTGTTTGCTCAGGGACAAGCCTGGAGGTGCTATGCTGTTTGAGTGAGTTGTTAATGCTAGCGGTTAGCTTCTGTTGAAAGAGACGTTCTCTGCTGATTCTGAATGCTAAAGCAACAGCATTCTTCCCTGTCATGGGTAAATGTGGTAAGTCCAATTCACAATGTGATGTAAATCTGTTAGGTTTTTCTTAACCTAGATTTTTACTGTCTGTTTTCTATCAGAAGCTAATGAGATATGTGTAGGAAACTATTTTCATGTTCGGCTTTCAGAGTGATGGATTATAATCTGGAATTATCATTAAAAAATGGTTTTAGAGTGATCCAAACTTAATATAAAACATATGAGTTTCTTTTCTTTGAAATAAATTAGCTATAGGTTATAAAAATCCATCATCATCTTTATTTCTATAGCACTTTTCGTTGTCCAAGAGGCGAACCAAAGCTCTGCACACGTACAAAAACATTTAAAACAACACATAGCCAACAATAAAATCCAGAACAAAATGATTTCATTTGTGATTAAAATCTGTGAAGCTGAAAATTATTTTTTGACAAAAACTTGAAAGCAGCTGTTTCAGATTCAGGTAGTTTAGTTTTCAAGGTTGGTAAAAACCAATGTATGTGTTACTGTGTACAAGACAGACCAGGGATCCTCAGAGGAAGTCATGATCCACCCATCGCACATCTCTGATTCACAAAACATTTAACCAAAAACATTAACGTAGAATATGGAACATAAAAAGCTGCAGACATTCTTAACTTCCTCAAAAACAAAATAACATGGAGGACAAAATACTGATACTCTATGTGGTCAATGATCTCCGTCTAATCTTCTTGTTTTTCCATAAAATTATAATTTGTGTGTGTGTGTGTGTGTGTGTGTGTGTGTGTGTGTGTGTGTGTGTGTGTGTGTGTGTGTGTGTGTGAGGGGAGGAGAGGAAAACGATGGAGTCAGGTTTGTGGAAACATCAATCACCTTCCTAGGGTTCAAGTTTATTTGGCTTCATTTTTCTTTGATGGACGGCAGAGGGAGAAAACAACATTGGAGGGGGTTTGGGTAGAAAAATGTTTAAAAAAGCAAATTAAACGAATTCTAACCAGCAGCAGGAAATGTTAAACAATGAAGTATCATATAAAACATTAAACTGGTGAGATATTTTGGCTTTATTTTATCTCATCTGTCCTTCATCACTGACCGCCACTACTTTATCTCTGTATGGAGGTTCCTCTCACTTCTCCCTCTTCTTTCCCTCTCATGTCAGAGTTACACGCCCAGTTTTTGATTCTCAACCTTTTCTGACTTAGAAAAGCATAAAATCCACGAGTCTATTTTCCCCGTGATCTCACCCAATTCTCTTTTTCCAGTACAAAACATTTCTTCCTGTCATGTTTCCCAGCCGGCACGTGACTCCATATCCTGCTTTTCCATTGAACTCACTTTATATTCCATCAACCA
>SSNQ01034654.1:1110509-1133501 GCA_006942095.1 Nothobranchius kuhntae
TGGAGCGTGACAGTGCATTTTTTCCAACAAGGATGGGTGTGTGTGTTTATTTGTACAGATGGAGAAGATGCTGGGAACCTCGAGGACAGTGATAAAACACATGGGTGGGTGGGGCGTTGCAAATACACGCAGAACCATATATTTACACAAAAATGGTGTTGAGTTAAAACATCTGGAATCTGACGGGGCCAAAAAAGCAGCTTATCCAACCAAAACTGTCCACAGAAACATCCTCATGTCTGTTCAACAGGTCATTTTTCTCCCTTTAATCTAAAACAATAATAAATATAAGTATTCTATTTTAAACTAGGTGTTTATATTTGTAGAAAACACTTTTGGTGAATTTATTTGCGGTTTTGTACAGAATTAAATCACTGGTGTGTTTGGTGTATGTTTACTCAGCTGTGTTTTTCAGACCAGTGGTCGTTAACATCACAGTTTTCCTACAGCCTCAGTCTTTCTCTCGGTTACTTACCATGGCAGCTGGGACAATAGGACCCCCGATAGATGTCCTGTGCTGTGCCTGATAACGCTGCCTCCCTGCACTGCCACTGTCACACCGACTGATGGAATCAAGCTAATTAGTCGCGTAGAAAACAAACCGGTGAGCGAATACAGCACTGGTGTGGCGTTCATGGACAAATCAAATCTTTGGAACGGCTCTTCAAAGTGAACGATGAGAGACGAGTCCTTGTAGAACTGTTCATTTGGCGATTCAGGATACAGATTAACGTCCCCCCCCACTCTCAAACAAACATCTGGGAGACGATTCACCATTCTAGCACATGAAAGGCTGTGGAGAGCCAAATGTGACACAGCACAATCATTTAATAAGTAGGTGTCATTATTTTAAATCCAAAACAAATTAATAAAAAATTGGTAAATACAAAATGTTTGAAGTGTCATAAGAAAAAAATATGAAGCAGATTTTTAGTTTGTAATTGGCTTTTCAAATTTAAAATATAGTGTATTCAGCTGAACAAATGAAAATAAAAACATTTAACAAGAAATCATTTTCCCGCTGTTTTTAGTTTAAAAAACTTTTCTCGGCCATTGAGTTTTTTCAGCTCTGGTTTAGATCTCAGTCGTTCAGAAGACACTGCTGTATTAAAGCAATCTAAACTGAAACTATCAGCTGTACAGACTCACACACAGAGGCATAATTTCCTGCAAATAAACGTGACATTATTATTTTATTAGCTCCAAATGAGGCTATAGGTGTCGCTGTTGTCAGCCCTAGTTTCAAACAGAAACACTGCTGTGTTCAGTCAATTTCAAGAGTCCCAAAACGTACAATTAATTTATTCATGTGCAGATGACGACTCAGCTGAGCATATCTGTTGGTATCAGAGCCATGTGAAATCAGCGCTCGTGTGATGGAAAGACCCAGGTTTACAAAAACGACTTACATGAGTAGAGCTGTGCCCTGCAGACCCAAATAATTAATCAAACTTTATAAACTAGGGCTGTTTTTGTCTGAGAAAGAGCCAGAGTGTGTGTGTGTGTGTGTGTGTGAGGGGAGGAGAGGAAAACGATGGAGTCAGGTTTGTGGAAACATCAATCACCTTCCTAGGGTTCAAGTTTATTTGGCTTCATTTTTCTTTGATGGACGGCAGAGGGAGAAAACAACATTGGAGGGGGTTTGGGTAGAAAAATGTTTAAAAAAGCAAATTAAACGAATTCTAACCAGCAGCAGGAAATGTTAAACAATGAAGTATCATATAAAACATTAAACTGGTAAGATATTTTGGCTTTATTTTATCTCATCTGTCCTTCATCACTGACCGTCACTACTTTATCTCTGTATGGAGGTTCCTCTCACTTCTCCCTCTTCTTTCCCTCTCATGTCAGAGTTACACGCCCAGTTTTTGATTCTCAACCTTTTCTGACTTAGAAAAGCATAAAATCCACGAGTCTATTTTCCCCGTGATCTCACCCAATTCTCTTTTTCCAGTACAAAACATTTCTTCCTGTCATGTTTCCCAGCCGGCACGTGACTCCATATCCTGCTTTTCCATTGAACTCACTTTATATTCCATCAACCAGCTCTCCTCTACTTGTGTCCACGTTATTTTCTACCATCAATCTGTAGATCTTTTATTTGAGTCTGACTCCTGCAGATCAGCAGGCTTTAACAAACACAAATACTTTACAACAAGATGGAACGTCTCTGAAATATGGAAACCTTTAAGCATCAGTAAGCTGCTTGTGATTGCAGTAAAAAAAAAACAAGTGATTAGCCTTTGGAATCAATTAAAGATGGCTGCCTTAAATCTGGCTAAACTCATCCATCCATTATCTGAACTTACTTATCCACGCAGGGTCATGGGGTGCTGGAGCCTATCTCCAGCAGACTTTGGGCAAGCAGGCAAGTGACACCATAGACAGGTTGCCAGTCCATTGCAGGGCAACAAGGAGACACACAGGAAAACTAACAAAGCACACACTCACACCTAAGGACAATTTAGACAGTCCAATCAACCTGACAGTCATGTTTTTGGACTGTGGGAGGAAGCCAGAGCACCCAAAGAGAACCCACACGTGCACAGGGAGAACATGCAAACTCCATGCAGAAAGACCACAGCCCAGGATTCAAACCAGAACCTTGTTGCTACAAGGCAACAGTGCTAACAACTGCACCGCTGTGCAGCCCTGGCTAAAACTCAATTTATTCATATTGGACCAAAATGTGGCCATCAGTGTGTGCTATGGTGGACATCAACAGTTAGTCATGTTTGTATTGAAAAGAGGGCAAAAGTGATGACTGAGATAGCTTTTTTATTTTTTGATTTTTTAGCCAGTCTTGCCTGGCTTTTACTGTTTCACTTGTTGGAAGAAGTAGCACACTTGGGTGGGGCTCATAGACAATGAATGGTATTTACAAAAGTTAGTTAGCTAGCTTAGAAAACGATTCTTAACGTCTCCTTGCTGCTTTGTTCATGATTTGATCAAGTCACTCAGTGCGTTTACATGTGCATCTTAGTCGATCTATTCTAGGTTGATCTAAAGTAATAAACTGGGAGCTGTTATCTTAGTTTACATGTACAATGGTGTAGCGTGATTAATGATTGACCTTATCACTACATATTAATTATGACCAATAAGATGTGATGATTCCATATGAAGGCCGAAGCCGAAACCTCAAACGAACTTCGGTCCACTCCACTTCAGTAGGTGGCGACATGTGCTCTTTCAAGTCAGCATTCTTCCGATAGCTTATAGCAACACAAATAGAAAACGAATGCTGGTGGAGCGAAGTAGAGTTAAAACAGGATATCCACAATGGTAGAAGGAATGGAAAATACTGCTGCATTGCATATTTGTTACGTACTGTACTGTCTGACAGTGTTACATGTGTTAGTTCGTAGCAATGATATTATCAGAAGACCTCTTCCGTGTTCTTGTCACCTCCAGAAGTTACCAATTCATCTCGATGGGGCAGTTTACAGGCAGCTGCACATTATCTGGGTGCTTCAACACGATTAAAACCAGTTCGCTTTCAACAAGACTAACGTTGTTTACATGGATTAAAAAAAACGTCATTCTATTTAGGACAAAAGATTTTTTTTTATGTGCATCTAAACGCAATGACTGACTTTGCCAGAATTCACCCTGTACAATTTAAACCATAATTAGAAGACCCGTGTTTAACTTTACACCGGAGCTGGTTTAAAAAGCCTAAAGGATCCAGATCCAGACCGGTTCTTTGTTGCTGGCTGGATCA
This sequence comes from Nothobranchius kuhntae, assembly GCA_006942095.1. Taxonomy (NCBI): domain Eukaryota; kingdom Metazoa; phylum Chordata; class Actinopteri; order Cyprinodontiformes; family Nothobranchiidae; genus Nothobranchius; species Nothobranchius kuhntae. The sequence goes on from SSNQ01034654.1 coordinate 1,114,234, forward strand.
CCAGGACCAGGTGCTACATGATATCTCATGATGCCAAAGCTCATTAGCTAAATAATAACGTCATGTTAACACACATAGTCCTACAATGGAACAATATTATTAGTATCTAGCATTTAACCATAGTGAACAGAAACACCATCACTACCTAGTGAAATATAAGATTATTAATATTAAATTAATAATATAATGACATCATGAATGTGTGAGCATGCATCTTAGCCAGTAAAAATAGTTCGGTGCAAATCCGTGACTACTTTGACAGCCGCTGTCCAACACCATTTTCTGTCACCGTCAAACGTTCACCATTAGAAATACATGTTGGGTCTACACCCTTGTGCAGCTAACCGTGCAACAAACCATTACCATTTTATCGTGGAATTGACAAAATAAACAAACGAGCGTGATTTAGACTAGCTATGCTTTATTACACTTAAGTCGTTCCTTTGTCATCAATCATGATGAAGATGTGGTTCTCATGAGTAGCATGACATCACGAGCAAAGTGTCAATTGTTTGTTTCCTTGCTGGTGCTTCATGTAGCATACATTTGGCGATGTGGGTCATTTTACTTTGAAATTTGACCCTCAGTCATCTTTCCTCTGACTTCTGGTGTGAAGACAGACACAGCTTTCCTCCAAACCTTCAACTCAGGTGATGTGCTACAGCCAGAGTATTGACGCTTCAACTGGTGAAATCCTCGGGTGAAAGTGAGACGACTGACTCGAAGCATTTATTGATTCTTAAAGGTCAAACACTGGTGTTATTTCATGTTTTAAGGTCATCAGTGGTCTCTGTCTGGGCTTCCAAACTATTTTCTTAAATGATGTCCTGACAGAAGAAGTTTCAGACACAGGAAGCTACAGGAACTCAATCCATGACACTTGGCATCATTTAACCAAGAGTCTGAGTTGGTGTGAAAACTTTGATGAGCCTGCAGAGAATAAATCTAAATGTATTAAATTCATTGTATATTTTAATTGCAAATGAGTGAATTCCATTGATCTAGCATGCATCTTTCTCTCCCCATCCTCAAGTTTTTCCGTCTCCCTCCTGCCCAGCTTTCTCTCTGTATCAGGTACAAGTCTGTTGGATTAGGCTCCTTTAAAAGCGGATTAGCTGTGTTGGAGCCATTTGAGGTAAATTGCTGCGAGGAGCCGATCTGCCCCCTTCGCCAACACCTCCTCTTCCCTCCTCAGTTAAGACAGAGTCAAAATTCCCAACCTAATCCTCAAATCCTCACCGCACACCCGTCTAGTCCTGCTCCCCCTCACTGTCTGCTTTACCTCCCCGATTCACCGATGCTCAAACAGGGGAGCACTCAGACAGAAACACACAGCTGAATGGTGGAGCTGGTGCTCATGTCAAGTCACCAAACAGAGCTGATCACGACAGAGACATGCAGGAACAGATTAGGGTTCCTGAGAGGTACGTACCACAAGAACTTATTTATTATGGGAAAAATCACAATGGTGGTCATCAGGATTTAATCATAATTACTATGGATGTGTATTGGTGAAATTATGGCGATATGATACGTATCACAACACAGGGGAGACGATACAATATATAATGATATATAGCGATACATTCAGTCATACGATATTAGCGATTTTCTTAGACTGAATTTATTGTAGGAAAATTCAATAAACAGTACAAAACTGATACTTAACATGTTTAAAATTAGGTATCAAACCATAACAGAGGGATTTACATTTCAATAGTGGAAACAAATCCCACTGCACACTGCTGCCCACTAGTGGTCGGTGTTTGACTTGCACGAAAAGAAAATATACAAATGTTTGCATGCAAATTCTTCCAAAAATTAGATACACGTCTTTTGAATATTGATATAATATTGCAGGAAAAAATATCACAATATATTGCGACATCAATATTTTTGACACACGGATTTTGAAAATCAATATATCGATGGAAAAAAAATCACAATATATTGCCATATCGATATTTTCTTACATCCCTAATAATTACACTACATATTTACTCTGAAGCTCCTATTTGTGTTCAGACTAGTTCATTCACTAGCATTTACATCCGTGTATGTTGATAGAACAGAGATGTGAAATCAGGCCGTCAGAACATACTTTATAAAAATTGTGTTATATTGTGAGTGGCGACGCTCAGAAATGAAACCAAACGGTGAAATATAGTTGGACGCTAGGGCTGCATGATCTTGGACAAAAATTCACTTTGTGACTTTCTCTAAACCAGTAAGTAGATTTTAGAAATGACAGGAATGTTCAACAGATGAATTTAATAGCACTTTAAGATGTGTTGCACTCTTGCCATCTTGTTGACAATTAACCAGTTGGTTGTTTTGTTGGTACCAAGGGCGGTAAATTACATTCTTCTGGGTCAGATTGATGTTCTACTGCTACATAATGTCATAAAACAGAAATCATCTGGTTATTATTGACAGCCAAAAATTGGCGTGATTAGTTTACCAGCTCAGTGGCCCAGTGGTAGAGTGTCGGCCCTGAGACTGGGAAATCGAGGTTCGATTCCCGGTCGGGTCATACCAAAGACTTTTTTATTTATTTTTTTATTATACCGTGTCCTGTCTGGCTGTGAAGCAAACAGAATTGATGTCTGAATGCTGGTAACAAGCCTTACAGATTTACTCTCAGGTGGAGCATCAAAGCGTCTGCTTTTAATGTCACGCCTGATACTTTAAACTTTATTGTTATTGTTTTTGAATGCTTTGTAATTCCGACCAGACACGGAGACAGAGGTGAAAGAGAAAGGAAAAGAAAAGGTGGGGAGAGGGAAATGGAACCCAATGCCTCCCTGCTTGACACTCAGGGTTGGATTGGGGGGGTTAAAGCACCAAATAGTTCCCGAGCGCAGCCACCGCTGCAGCTCACTGCTCCCCTCCATGGGGATAGGGTCAAATGAGGAGATGAATTTCACCAGAGTGTGATGATGACTATGAAACTTGGACTTAATCAAAATGTTCCATTCTGAAACTCAAAAATTTGTTGTTTTTGTTTGTTTGTGAACTTATCTGGGAATGAGCCTTCACCAGCAGGGTGATCAGCAGCACACAACCACTGATAGCATACCCTTTACAGCGTTAGCATAGAGATGCAACCTCTAGCCAGGACCGTGTTTATCAGGACCCCAGACAGACAGACAGACAGAGGAGTGAATAAAATGTAAACATTTGGATGGATACAGGTAGTCACATGTTCATGTTCACACACACACACACGCGCGAGCTCAAGCACATGCTTACCCTCATCTTGATGTTACCATTGATTTGGGCTGCAATGTGCTGTGGGCAATGGTTGCTATGGCAACCTGCAGCCGAGCAAGGCAGCCAAAGTTTGAGCTGCTGGCATGAGGAGAGCCTGAACGTCTCTCGCTTTGTGTGTGTGTGTGAGAGAGAGAGACAGAAAGGGGTAGAGCAACCGAGCATGCATATTGTGAGAGAGAACACGTGTGTGTGTGTGTGTGTGTGTGTGTGTGTGTGTGTGTGTTAGGCACTGGCGGGGTGACAGCAGTCTGTTTAGTATGCAGCTCTCTGACTGCATTTCCCTTCCTCCCTCCCTTCGTTTGGCCCACAGACACAGCATAATGACCCCCCACCCACACCACACACACCACACACACACACACACACACACACACACACACACACACACACACACTTAAGCCTGATTCATGCTTCTCCGTCAGCTCCGCAAGGGACAGACACGCACGGATTGACGGAAGCATTTTGCTCTCATACTTCTCCGTCTTCTGCGGGGTGTTGCAAAGCAAATGCCCGGCAGGACAACCGAGTGCGTAGCGCTGTTCTGTGGTATCCTGTCATGTATCCGGTTCAAGATAGTGTGTTTATATTGTGTTTTTGCATATAAGAGACTTTTTAATGCAGACAAATTTGTCTCTCATTCTCCTCCACCTCTTCATGCGTTCGCCACCTCTAAACCCACGTTTCCTGTCATTTCCGTCCACAAATAAAATGCTTGGTGCGCATCTTTTCACTCCTCCAGTCACGGGAGAGTTAAACGTTCATATTTTAGAGGTTTTTTCGTGAGGTATTCTTCAAGCTGCTCCGTGTCTGCCGCTAGTTATCCTCGGCTCTCTTTATGTTTTTGAGGGCCCAATGGCGGCGGTGTAGACAACAGCGGTGTCCTGACCAATCACAAGCTTGCATTCTCCGTCTCGGCGGACGGATATTTAAAAAAGTGGGCTCGACTCCGTACGTATGTGCGTGCCTGCCGGGGCCCTACTCAAGGATGGAGAATGGCGTTGCCTGTCTCCGCACTGACGCAGACGGAGAAGCATGACGCCGGGGACACACCGGCCGCCGAAGCGCCGCAAAAAGGGGACTGCCTTCATTCGGCACCCTTGTTATCCTATTCTATAGACCACATGGGCCGCCGAAGCGCCGCGCTCCAGCGTGCGCCGTGCAGCGATCGTTTTGGCGTCTGCTCTATTTTTTTCGCGAGCCGTGGGTGAACCGCGTCAATTCTGGCAGGAAGTCAAACCTAGACATAAGAGGCAGGCCGGTAAATTTAACAAAATAAAGCATTTCAAAATACAGTTCCGCGATAGTCAAATGTGTTCGTAAACAGACACTGCATAAAAACCACACGAACACGAACACACACACACGGCGAACTTGTGTGTGTGTGAGACCACGTGACGGGGGTGTGGTTTTGGGTGTCTTTCAACCAGAGCAAACAGGACAGAGAGGCAGAAAGTCGTAGGACAGCAATTAACAACTGGTTCACACCATAGGTTTACACACACACACATACAAACACACACACAAACAGCAAGGGGGAGGGGGGTGTAGAGGAAAAGAGCAGAGAAAAGGCAGAGAGTAAATGGAGGACACCAAGTGGTTAAAAGAAAAACTACGAGGTGCGCCTCGACCGGAGCGGAGAAACAAGCGTCTGGTCTGAACTGAGGAGCAGCGAGCAGCGGCCGACTTTCGTGAGCGCTTCGGCGGCCGGTGAGTCCCCGGCGTTACTCAGGCTTTAGCTGAAGCTTCCCTACACACGCACTGCAACCAGTCTACTCCACCGTGAGGCCTGCTGGCCAACGTTGCAGATAAGGTTAATGTTGGATATGTCTTTATTATTAACACACCCACACACACACACTTTCATGATAAGAACTCTAATGTACAATGACGTTAATCTAAGAATGCATCCTGTCGCTGAGGGTAAGGATGTTTCCTGCATTCACACCTCCGGGGCGTGTGGAATGGGTGGAGACGGTCCGTCTCAGTGTGTTTTCTCCACCATGGTCAAAACAGACCAAACACATTTGGTGGTTGTCTGTGTGTATGTGTGCGGGAGGGGGGTGGGGGTTGGGGGGGTTGTAACAAGGACCCTGGAAATCATTCTCTCGCCTGCTGCTACTGATGTTACTTTCTCTCTCTCACACACACACGCACGCGCGAACACACACACACGCACGCACACACACCTCTAAACGGATGTTTCAGCTTATTGAGCATATTTGGTACAAAAACTACAACACACAAACATACACACACCCACAAACATACATGAACAAATATAGAGAGAGAATATACACACTCTATTGATTGGGAGAAGTGAAGTGCAGCCCAGCAGTAACAGGAGAGGCAGAGCAGTTAAAGAGGCAAGGTGGTGGAAGAGGGAGGGAGGGAGGTGACAGGAAGGAGGGAAAGGAGAGAATAAAAAGAGAGATGAGCAGCAGGAGCACAGAGAGAGAGCTGTTTGTCTTGTGTTTGTCTTAACATGAAGCATCTTGGAGGAGCCAGAGAGCAAACACACTCAGGAACACAGCAGCCAACCCCCCTCCACTCTACCCAGGCACCTCCTTGCTCCCCCCCCCCAACATCCCCAGAGTCTCCCTGTAGGATCTGGGAGAGGCTCAGCTCAAGCCCTGACACGTGAGAGATGGAGGAGTGAGAGATGGAGGAGTGAGAGAGAGAGAGATGGAGGAGTGAGAGGGGGGGGAGAGAGAGAGAGAGAGAGAGAGACATGAGAGATGGAGGAGTGAGAGGAGAGAGAGAGAGAGAGTGAGAGAGAGAGAGAGAGAGAGAGAGAGAGAGAGATGTATTCACTTGTTTATTTGCGACTCCGGTGGTGCCTATATGTGGGATGGGGGAGGTGACGGGGGAGCAAGAGATAAAATGTGTGTTTGTGAGGGAGGGACGGTAATATCTCCTCCTCCTGCAAATTGATGGAGGAAAGGGAGGAAAATAGCTTGGTCTGGGGGGGTGCTGCTCACACTTTTTTCCTTTTATATATATTATCTTCCTTCATCTCATGATGAAGGGATGTGAGGATAAGAACAAATCATCTTTGACTCGTCATCCACCGAATCTAGGCGAAAAGTCAGCAGAGATGCTGCTGCTGCTTCATGTGTCCATCAATACAGACATGCCTTCCTCCAGCAGGACAAACTTAGAAAAACGGAACGCAGAACTTGGATTGTCTGTTCAGAGATCCAAGAGGAGACCCGGACATCCCTCTCCCCAGCTCCTCCTGAGGCGTTCCCAGGCCAAAGAGTAAGTCTGATCCCACCAGTGAGTTTTGGATCAGTCAGAAAACCTAACCTGGTCTGCCAGACTCCTCCTCTGTTTAATTCTGCACAGAGAAAGGGTCTGGGAACTCTCCTATTCAAATAACCCCACCCCCCGAGAATTCTAACCGAGCCAATCAGCGCTGAGTAGCGTACGTCACACACCATAACGCCGAGTTCGTCATAAACATGTCGACTGAAGCGGAGTTCGCTGCGGCTCTTTCCTCTGTTCTAAATGACTTGAACACGTCTTTAAAACAACAACAAGTAGAAGCGCTAAAAGCCTTTATTCTAAAGAAAGATGTTTGCGCTGTCGCCATTTTGACTACAGCTAAGAAACTACAGCATCGCAGACGTCACACACATCGACGCTCAGTTTCTCATAAACACAGAAGACAGCGGCGGAGTTCGCTGCGGCTCTTTCTTCTGTCCTGAATGACTTGAATGTCTTTAAAACCACAACAAGTAGAAGCGCTAAAAGCATTTCTTCTAAAGAAAAAAAAAAGATGTTTGCGCCGTTGCCAGACGCCTGTTTTTTTACTACAGCTAAAAAACTACAGCGTCGCGTGGTACAGTCGGCATTTCCATCTTTTTTCTGATTGGTTACATTTGAGCTGTCTAGTCCCGCCCCTCAAGTGCCTCTCTGCCAGTGAGTTACCAGACTCCTTCTCTGTACAGAAATAAACAGAGGATGAGTCTGGCAGGCCAGGCTACAGAAAACCTGAGGATGATGAACGTTCAGAATCCTGGTTACATGACCGGACTGCCTCACCTGGCTCGCTTCGATGAGGAGGAGCAACTTCTTCACCACAATTGTGAAAGAAATCTTACATCATTGCAGATGTCTCATGGTCCAGTTACACCTAGGGTACAGATTAGTTCAGCCCTGATATGAAATTAACTTTTTATCTTTTGAAAAGCAGAATCTAGAGAAATTATAACACCTTCAGACCTGTTTATCCTCTTAGCTTCACAGCTGATCTATCATGATCAGTCAACTTTATACATCCACCTGCTCTTATGAGTTTTTCACAGAAAGAAATCAAACCAATCAGTCTCATCCCAAACAAAAAATAAACAACACAAAGGTTGACGTGGTGTGACAGAACCAATGGAGGGTTACGTCCTGAAGAGACACGGGTGATAGGCGTTCTCTGACACTTGTGACAACCAGCTGTTAAAGACATCTTAAAAACGTCCACTGCTGAAGACAATTATTTTCAGGTTTTGTTCAGGAAAAAAATCTGTAAAAATAACATTTCTAAAGCTAAATTTAACTATGTTTACATTTTTCTGCACATGAGTGTTCTGCTGATGGAGGCCTGATCTTTGAAGATGGAGCGGAGTTAATCACAGCATTTGTGAGTTTATAACCGACTGTCGTGACTCGCGCAGTGATCAGAATCAGCGTCAGCTCCTTTGTGTTATGGTCGATGTGTGGCGATGATTTTTATTCACTCATGCACACAAACCTCCCGCTTGATTCTGTCAGAGAGACAGCACAAGATTTTTCTTAGGCTGACACCTGTCTGTCTGCTCTCCTCCAATCATCACTCAGACAACCCCAGAGACCCGCCCACCACGCTCCACACTGCTGCTTGTGCAGGAAAACAAGAAGAAGCCACATCTGTCTCCCCCCCCCCCTCTCTCTCTCACACACACACACCCACACACACACACACACACACACACACACACACACACACACACACACACACAAATACATACAGATACACAAAGGGAATAATCGGATCCAAACGCAGCCATGATCACTTCATTCGCAAAGAAAAAAAAACAAGAAACTCGAAGGAAATTCTCACAAATGACACGTTTTAGTCAGTTTTTTATATAAAAAAGATTAAACACAAACAGGCCTTGCATTCATTAAAAGTCCTAACAAGTCTGTGAATGCTATTTTAACAGGTTAAAACAGTAAAAAGTCTTTGTAACAAATACGAGTATTTTTGCGAATGTCCTTCCGTGAATAACATATTAACCAAGTTATGATGTCAGCAGTGGAGGTGCAAGAAAGAAATGGTTACCATCTTACCTGTAGATGGGTTCCTGAATATTCTCAGACAAGATAAATAAGAGTTATCATCTTTTAGGTTTAACGAGCTAATAGCTAGTCCGCACAAAGCACATTTCCATCTAAAAACAGCTCCAAGATCCAAAATATCACAACAGTTTAAAGCAACCATCATTTCCTCATTTACACTGTCATCAATTTTTTCTCTGTGTTTTATTTTATTTTTTTACATGAGATTCAATCACTTACTAAAGTAAATTTCACCAAACTCTGTTTCTACACACCTGATTTAAATCAGCAGGTGATTAACAGGTCTCTGCAGAGCCCGATGAGCTGCTTCACAGGTGATTCAACCACTGAATCAAGTGTGTTGGAGCAGAGAAACCACTAAAACGTGCTGGATAACGGCCCTCCAGGAACGGAATTGAACACCCCGGCTCTAAAACCTTATTTTTTTTTACTGATATTTATTTTTACTTATTTATTGTTTTATAGTTAATACTCGATCAGTTTGTTGATTTGTGTGATGAAATATAGTTAAATATTTGTATGTTAAAATCAGTGTTCAAACGTGCAGGCGGTATTGAATACCCCTGTTTTAGAGCATTCATTAAACTGATGTTTTTCAAGAATATAAATATAAATTTCCACTGAAGTGCCTGCTCCTAAATCTGCTCCACTAAAAAGGTACATCAGCCTGATATACCCGCCCACCGATATATTGGTCTATCCCTAATTAATAACGATGTAAACGTCCGTAAAGTATTTCAGCATTTCACTGTGGAAACTAATGGATTTGAGGTGCTGTTAGATGGCAGGAAGACACTATGGTCTTGGGTGGACTCAGACTAGCCGTTAGCCTATCAGCTCTGTAGGATGCCGAGATTGAGGACATTCAGGAAGCTACAATCAGATTATGGATCGTTTTTATACAGAAATACATACAAAAAAGGCCTGAATATCATTTTAAAGGGAGTTTTATCTACAGTTAGAACCATTTCCATTTTTGACATCACTAAGTAGTGAGATGAATGGTTAAAAATGAGAGGCTATCTTCTGGTATTTAAAACACATCTTGCTCAAAAAAGTCATTAAGATGCATTAGAAAGCTGTCTTACCTGTTGTTAACTGCCCATAAGTCATATGTTTAGTTTGTCTTTTGTTTCAACTGAACTTCTGAATCCCTACGCTGCTGTTTGAGTGCCGCCGCTGCCACCGTGGTATCAGTCCGCCAGAAATGCTGTAAACCTCAAATATTAAATCACTGTTATTAAAGAAGCCAAATACTGGTGTTCAGTCTAATCTGGTCCACGTCTGTAATTTACTCCACTGTGTTATTTTAGCTGATTTATGAAAGACTGGTTTCAGAAAACCACACGTAGAGGCACAAGTCACTTCTTTTTAAAAATGTGATTTGTTTGTGCGATTTAAACTTTTAAATGATGCTAATTAGATGTAGAACTGAGGCTGTTTGAGTGTGCGGACGCTCTGCTCTGCTCACATTCCTCTCCTTCCAGGCGCTTGACTTTACTTTCAGTATGCTCCATCGTCACTCTGCAATAAATCTCTTCACTTCTGCATTTTCCTTCCTTTCTCTCTGCTCTCTTTTCTAGGTCTCTTCTGTTCCCTCAAATAAATCTCTCCAGTCTCTTGTTCTACTCACCCCCCCCCCCCCAAATCTACGAAACGCACTCAAACATACATGTGCACACAAACACACGGCCCTTCAGGCAGCACCAGCCACAAAGGCCTTATATTAATAAATCTGCTCCTTTATTGGTGCTGAGTGTCTTTGGCAGAGGGGGGGGGGGGGAGGCAGAGATCACCAGAGGAGGGAAGAGGAGGTGACTGACTGACTGCAGCCTCATCAGCAGCAGAAGCAAAGCAGAAGCCTGCATACCAGCGTGAGGCTGGACTTGTGCGATTGTAATTAACATACGGTTCACCCACGTTGTAACAGCCTCTGTTCTGGGTGTTATTAAGCTCACCTTACACCTGGCAGAGCCGCTGGAGCGTTGGGAGGCGGCTGCACCGGTTGCTGGGAAACAAACCGCCTGAGGTGGGCTTCGGGTAATGACAGCATCTAGCTTGGCTTAGCGGTCCAATCTCAGCCATCAGTCAGCTGTGACAGATTGGGGATATGAGCTAAGGAGCCGTTTAGCTTTGGTGTTTGCCTGGTGAGTGAGCGCATGAGCGTGTGTGTCTCGGGGAGGAGGGGGAAGGCCATCAGAGCCGCTAGTGTTGCAGAAGCATCAATACACTCGCGACAGGCCATTTTCTTATGCCCGTTCCCAGCCCCGGCTTGTTGCTGGGGCAACTACCGCCATTTTACCTTCACTGACTGCACCTCTAGAAGGTTCTAAAGAAGAGCAACCTGAAAGACTCTCCAAGCCGAGATCATCTGAGAATTTTCACTGAGCCGTCTAGAGTCAAACCTCGTTATTTCAGACGTAGCTTCATTGGCTCCTCAGACTAAAACTGTACGGTTCACTTAGAAGGTTAGGTTAAGGGTTCTGTATGCCGATGATGTCTTTAAAGAGTTAAAAATGATTGAGTAAAACTTTAATGACGAATTTTTAATTGATGTTTGCAGACATAACCCTCCACAGTGAGACCAACAAGCAGATGTGGCCTCCTGGGTCAAACTAAATCAACAAAATGTCAGAAGACGATCTACTTGTGAGATCTGTCTTTATGCACCAACTCTAGAGGACATTAATTCCCATCTTCTTTATTAGGCGTGTACAATCTCTACATTTCCATCAGGGATGATCTACTCTTCTGTTGGTGCAGAAAAGTTGGGAATCTCTAGTGTCTAGCTTCACTGAAATTTCAGTCATTTCTCTTTAGAAGTTCACTGTTCTTGTGAATCTCTTACTGCTTGCACTGAGCTAGCATGACGCTGCTCAGTCACGCTGGGGAGCACAAACTGGTAGGGATGACGAAATCTACTTCAGTCTAGCCTTGAGGTCAAGATAACGGTGCACCCACGAGTTGTGTTTAGGAACCCTCCCCTCTAACTGACCTTGGACTAAGGCTACAAATAACCTGGAGAGGAGGTACAACTTCATCCAGGACCAACACAGCAAGCTTCAACACATAACAGGAAATGCTGACGAGGCGCTGGCAAGTCCCTTACCTGACTGTGGGACTGCATGGTGCCGTAGGGCATGTTCTGGTTCAACACCTTCTGCTTCATCATCAACATCCGCTTGTGTTCTTCCCCCAGGTGAGCCGTCTGTCCCGGGATCGGTCCCTGCGTCGGGCCTGGACCGGCTCCCTGCCCACCGCCACCACCTGCACCACCCATAAAGGGTGGCATCATGGGGTTCTTGACCTGACTGTTCCCTCCCATGGGCGGAGTCATCCTCTGACCCATGTGATCCACCCCGCTGCCGCTGAAGTGACTCAGTGGTTTGGTGTTGCTGTAGGACAACATGGAGGTCGCCTGCTGCTGCTGCTGTTTGGACATGGCGTTCTGGTTGATGCTGTTTGGCTGCTGTTGGCCCATCATGCCTATGTGGTTATGAGGGAGGTAGTTGTTCATGGGGGCCTGCGGCGTGTTAAAGGCTTGCGGTGGGTACATCATTGGGCTGTTGGGTTTCTCTTGGTTAAAGGGGCCAGAGTTGTAGGGACTGGTTGGGGCGCCTGCGGGGGACCAGTTAGCTGCTTGTTTCTGCTGCTGCTTCTGCTGTATCAGCTTAGCGTGAGCGTGCTGGGCTATCGCTTTCAGCTGCTCCGCTTTAGAGAGTTCAGGTGTGACCGGCCCCAGAGGCTGACCGCCAGGCCCAGCACCACCCGCTCCACCTCCTGTACCAGTCTGGCCGACTGGGCCCGGGATCATCATGTATCCGTTCCCGGGCCGGGAGACTGCTTGCATCTGCGCCTGGGTCGGGGTTTGAGGGGAGCGAGCGACACAGTTGTGCAACGGGGAACCTGACGGCATTGCAACCGCTGGGGACTGTTGCAGGGGCTGCTGAGGAGGAGTCCCATTGGCAGTGGTGGCAAACTGAGGCCCAGACGATGATGGTCGCACCTGATAGGAGGAATAACACACAGACACAAACTGTTACATAAGACCAAATCATCACGGTTTAACAGCAGCTAGTCTTGTTCTTCCAAAGAAAACATTTCTTCTAATTACAAACATAAAAAAATTAAGTCTCAACATCTGGGTTTTTTTCCCTTCAGCCTCGTTTTTAAAATGCTTCATCTGTACAGAACCTTTAGTTTCTAAAATTCCCCACTGCTAGCTACAAACTGCAAGTACAGAAACACTGAAAGCAAAAATGAATGTAATAATATACAAAAACATAAAAAAATCTAAATAACGTGAGCATTTTCTGGTGTTTTTCCTGTCGTGACACAGTCATATAAGTGGGATTGAACGGTTAGTTAAAAGCAGATCACTAGCAGCATCAGCTTCTGGGGAGTTTTTCTCCTTAGAAGAAGCTGCAATGATGTTCTGCTGAGCTGTGGTGCCCTCATGGAGGGGGCCATCGGCTTGAACACTGTTGCTAACCATTTAAACATTCTCCCTCTCCTGATAATAACATCTTACTTCCTTTGTCATTGAATGTGCTACCACTAGTTTACCCGTTTAATTATAGATTCACTAGAATAAATACAATAAAGTTTATCCCTCACCAAATAGAATATTTACTAAGAAATCACAATGTAACCATGGAAACATTACTTGGTATATATATGTTGTGTGTGTGTGTGTGTGTGTGTGTGTGTGTGTGTGTGTGTGTGTGTGTGTGTGTGTGTGTGTGTGTGTGTGTGATCATGCCCAGTGAGTCGTGGAGGATGGCTGTTTATACTGAGCCAGGATCCTCTGGAGGTTTCTTCCTGTTAAAAGGGAGTTTTCCTCTCCACTGTCACTAAATGCTTGCTTAGCATGAGGATTGCTGTAAAGTCACTGACACTAGTCAGTGACTCGATGCAATTTGTTGGGTTCCTTATTAAGGAAACTTATTTTTTACTGATTGGCTTAATGAACTGACCTGTATTGGGATGTTTACTATGTGAAGTGCCTTGAGACGACTCTTGTCGCGATTTGGCGCTATATAAACTTGAATTGAATTGAATTGAATCAACATGAAGCACATCTGGAGCATCTTGGATCGAGTCAGACACCCAAAGCTGCTGCTGATCAGATTTTATAATGAATGCATTAACAGAGAGATCTCCTTTATAGAACCAGTGTGCTTCTCTGTAGCATACAAGCGTGTTTTAACGCCTCTGCCTCCATCCTACTGACCTGCGGAGAACCAATGGGAACTTGTGGGCCTCCTTGGGGATGCTGAGGAGGAGGAGGAAGAGGAGTCGTGGACGCCGCTACTCCTGCTGTCGTCGTATTCCCGGTTGTGTCCGGTGGACCCGGTGTCTGATTGTTTGCTGGCCTGCCAAAATCCACATCTTTCTTTCCGTCAAAGTCCTCGTTGAAAAGGTCGTGCATGTCGTCCTCTGGCATCGTGTTGGCCAGCTCATCGATCAGCTCCTGCCACTCCTGGTCATTGAGGTTGATGTCCGAGAAGAGTTTGTTCTGATTGGACAGAGACTGGGGATCACTGGACTCTATCCCTCCTCCATCGTCCAGCGGCTCCTGTTTCAGGTCCTTCAGGAGGCCGAAGCTGTCCTCCAGGTCCAGGGAGCCGTTGAGCTTCATGTCGGGAAGATGGCTGCCACCGTTCTTCCCCAGCTCGTCTGCCGCTTGGCCTGTGTGGGTGCCGTTGCTGTTTGTAGTGTTGTTTCCGGAAGTGTTGGGCCCACTGAGTAGGGGCTTAATGTCTATTTGGTGATGCAGCGGGGAAATGGGTGGCACATTGTTGTTGTTGTTCTTAGAGAGGCCCATGTGCGAGTCCAAACTGGCGGAACCCTCCTTCAAGACCCGTTTAGCGGTTGGGGAGTAGCTACCTCCGTCACAGATGCCGTTCTGGTCCCCATTTAGGGGTGATCGGGCAATGTCCAGTTTCCTCTTGACAGTCTCCTGGAGCTGTAAAAACCAGAAAAAAGCACATCAGAAGTAGAAACACAACTTTGTTTTTCTAGTTTTAGGATAAAATTCAATGATGGATGTAGCTGTGAAAACATTTACAACACATTCATCAATGGGCTGGACCAAACAGCAGTTTTTGACATAAAGAGACAAAGATCAAAAGTCCAGGCTGTGGTAGTTTTCCCCTCATCAGCATCAGCCAACTGGAACATGATCTCCCTCATCCACACCTCCAGCCCATTATGGACAGCAGTCACACCGTCCAACCTGAGCATCTCACTCCCTCGCCTCGGCCGTAGCACAGACGAGATAACAACGGGGTGCTAACAAACACTGGATGGTGGTTAAAGTAATCACTGTCATAGACCTGGAGGAGGGAGGAGAGGAGGTACAGACAAACAGTAAACAGAACCCTAGACATGAAAGGAGTCGGTCGAGTCAAAGTAAAGGCTCCACGCCAACGCCAGAAACTTCACACAACTTCAGAGTACGGTCTTTATCACCACTAAAATCTGTCTTAGACGGTACCGTGTTCTGGTGACATGGAGAACTGATGATCATTCTTGATGAGGAGGTGCTTTTACAGTTGGACCGATAAAACAAAGCTTATGGATGAATGCAGTTATAATTTTGTGACTTAATGGCAAGCAGCATTTGCACCTAAACTTGTTTCACTCAAACACGTCGCACTTGAGTGAAACGAGTTTAGATCGGCTACAATCTAACTTTTAGTCATGGTTCGTATAGCTGATGGAGGACTCGTCACTTTCAGCAGTGAGTCAGCAAATCATCTCTGAAGAAACATCACCTGATTCAGGAAAATGGAAACTGTCACAGCTTCACTTTGGACCAAAGGAACAAAAACTACAGATAACTGAAGCACCTGTGTGGTGCGGAGCCTCACTTATATCATCAAACTTTATTTTTAATGCAACAAACTTATTTATGATTTTTTTATGTCTGTCAGTTGACTGGTGGTTTCTAAACAGAGAAAGTCATCTCAGGCATCAACAATCAACCTCAGACTGTTTCACAATCACTCACACTTTGGGCCATGATACCAAATCCTCTCATATGCTGCTCCGTTGTTTAAACAACAACCTGCAGGACAGGCGGGAAGGTCAGTGACCAGCCTGACTGAAATCAAGGAGCTTTTAGGATTAAATGTATTCAAGAATAAATTAATTTTTTTTAAAAGGATTTTGTAACTTTTAGAAGCTTCATTTGATGATCAGAGGGATGATAAACAAAGCTGGCACTAATCTGTGCAGCTGATGTGGCTGCATGTAGGTCGGATTTGTGTTATGTCGAGAGTGATGCGTAAATATCACTAAGCCTGATCTGTTAAGGGTGCTGCCACTATCTGTTATAACAGAAAAAAGGGACTGTAGTGGTTTTATTTGTGAGGATAACAAGAGAATGGAGAAAATGAGGGCAAGCGGCACAATAATTTGGGTGTCTGTGCAATTTAATAAACTCTCAGTCTCAATCTTATTTCTAATGAAGTTGGCAGAGAAACAGCAGATGCTATTAAAATGACGGATGGGAAGCTGGGACCTCATTTGCAAACGCTTCACAGGGTACAAATGTAATGCCAACACCTGATTCGGGGCCAGAGTTTAAAGTTCAAACAAAAAGAATCACACTTAGAGCGAAAAGTGCATTAAAGTTTACACATTAAATAACGAATGCAGTGGATTTCTGCAAAATCCTAGAACTTAAAAAAAGTTATTCTTATTATTCACAATATTTTACATACCTTTCAAAGTAACATGTTATTACTATGGTCTTATTTTGAAAGTTCAGGAAAAAAACAAGGTTTCATAAACACACGCTGATGAGATTCAAGTGTATCAAGATTTCAGACAAAAACGCGCTCGGAAGCAGAAGCGTTTTTGTAAAATCCTCAATCTGAGCTGTCACGTGTGACAGAGTCAAACACACACACACACACACACACACACAAAGGAAACACTGCTGATACACACGTGTTCAAATACATGCTTAGCTCTTTGTTATTCAGATGGAACAACTGACAAAATGTATTCAGATTGTATTCTGACCTGGAGGTGGACTCACTCAAGCACGCACACACACACACACACACACACACACACACACACACACACACACACACACAGAGAAAACAGTCTTTTGACTTTCTCTCTACCTCCTGTTGTTCTGCATTCTGATTGACAGGCAGCCTAATTATCTTTATGACACTGTTAGTATTGACAGCCTCAACTCCAGCATGTGTGTGTGTGTGTGTGTGTGTGTGTGTGTGTGTGTGTGTGTGTGTGTGTGTGTGTGTGTGTGTGTGCGTGCGTGTGTATTTGTCTGTTTGAGGGTAGCTTGACTCATGATGGTGAGAACGGATTTCTTTTGTTAAGATAAAAGACAAAATGTTGAAATAATATTTCCAGAGTAAAGATGCCGAGCTCACATTTGTTCTGTATTTAAATGATTTTTGTAACTAAGCGTTCTGGATGTTTTATCTGTCTTTTAACTGGGGAACTCCCACAACTTCCTTTTGCTCCTTCACAATAAGAGTCTCAAATGTTGAAATACTAACATAACCATCACAGTTGATTGTTTTTGCTGGAGATCTTGTAGCGTGTGTTTCAGAAATCAACAAAGCTCATTTACACAAAGCATTGTGGGTATTGTTGCCTTGGATTCCTTTTAAATCTTAAAACTTTTTTCTCATCATGTTTTTTGAAATATTAGTTGAAATCTTTCCAAACATTTTGAATTTATTATTCTTTATTAGTGAACGTTAAACATTTTGACCACATTTCCAGCATTTCTAATATTTTTTTGTAGTGTCATGACCTTATTCTGGAAATAAAATTTAGATTTTCATCAACATTTCTAACTGTAATTTGACATTTAAATTTAATTTTTAAAAATGTAACTTTTTCCTTCATAAGTTGCGTCATAAGTTACAGAGTGGACTGAAAAATGAGGAAACGAACGTGTGTGTGTGTGTGTGTGTGTTTCTGTAATCAATGGGTTTAACAGGGTAAATGCAGGAATCTCTAAATTAAATTTAAGACTTTTCAAGACTTTTTAAGACATTCTGAAATTAAATTAAGACTCTTTTGCAACAAACTAATAAACTATAAATTATCATATTTTGTTTGGTAGAAAGAAATCAAATTTTCAAACAAAACTTAAACCAAATGCAAAGTTTATTCAAATTTGCTAAAGTAACAAAAATATTTTTTTAAAGTTGATATTATGGCACTTTCCTTGTTTTGAACAACTTCAGCTATGAATACTATTTTTGGCAGCTTTTTAAAATTTGGGGGCAAGAAAGGTTACTGAAAAAATTAAAAGTACAATGTTATTAACATAAAAATAATTAGGGCTGCACGATATTAGGAAAACCTGCGATATTCGATAACAGTGCTTAATATTGCGATATCGATATTACTCACGATAAATGAACAAATACTAAAGTATGCAGTGTTGATGTCGTCTGGCGTGTGACGTCTGCTCTGGGTTCAAAGCAAAACAAAAACTAATGCATGAATTCCATTACAACATAACATTTTTATTGCAAAAATATGCAGCTGCACCTGCTACTGTATTAGCAGCAAAACAACAAACTGCATGCATGCAGTTTCTCAGTGACTTTAAAACATCACCACCACCATAAAACGTTTTCTGATGCTCCAAATACAGAAAAACATCCCTTACCAGGGTTTTTAGAATAAATAAAAAAAATCAGAAAATAAGTTTAAATGTTAAATAATAGTTAACATCACTTAAATGCAACAGCAAATTCTCTCATTGCTACTGAACATTTTCTCCACTTATGTGGTTATGATATGAGGCTGTTGCTGTAATTGGGAAGTGAACTGTGCTGGGCCAAACTAGGAGAAAATTAAGATTATTTTAGGGAAAGAGAAAAACAATTGTCTACCTTTCAGAAGAGGAACTGGCAAAAAACTACATGGAAAATATGTGAAAACGTTTGTTTTTAACCCCAAATTGAACAAGTTTACCTAGATCTTAAAAAGCAGCTCAGATGATGAAACTGCAGCTATGATTCTGATAACAAGGTAACAAATTGAACTAAGATAACCGGCTAGCAGAGCTTCTGACTGACAGTTTATGTGCAGCAGCAAATCAACTATCCTGATTAACAAGGTTATAAAAGCTCATAAATGAAAAATCACTTTGATGTGTGGGGGAACTTTTCCAGGCCCTCTTTAACAGGGTGGGACTGGGAGGAGAGTGCTGTAGCCTTTTAGCTGGAAGCTAACCGGAGCCTGGGGCTAACGGTGTGTTGGTTCACCGGCACGTGTCGGAGTCAGCCCGGTTATTATCCGCTGCTTAACAACCCTGAGCGGACTCACGTTCACGTTTGAAAGCAGCACTGATTCCAGAAACCTCAGCACAAAGTGTGTTCCTTGCTCTGAGCCAGCATGACGAACAAGGGAAGCGAGCGGCAGCGGAAAGCGGGGGCGGAGCGGAGATAGTGGAATTTTGGGGTAAGGGTCTACGTAGGGGCGGGCGTATTACGTGAATGGACCCATCTGATTGGCTGCATATCAGAAGGGCTACATTTGATTGGTCAAATAATACTTCCGCGTAAAAAACAGAGCTGGTTTACAAAAAGTTGATGTATGACACGGATGGAAATGTTTGAACCAAACATTTATCGCCATTTTTGACGTGTTTTGCG
>SSNQ01034654.1:1133552-1151085 GCA_006942095.1 Nothobranchius kuhntae
ATGGGCCTAACGCACGTCCTGTTATCGCGATGACGATAATTTTTCGATATATTGTGCAGCCCTAAAAATAATAGAATGGAATAATCCTTGTTTTTCCCCATTTTGCTTCCACCATCTTCTCCTTGAATTGGCGAGATACGTCACATCCAAGGTGGCCAAAGTCACGTGGTACGGAAACGCACGAAAATGGCTGTCAGAGACCTAAAAATTAGTTTCTTTTATGACCTTGTCGCGTTTATTTTTAATATACAGACTTATTTTAAATACACATCAATACTCACCAAATTTAAGACTTCGCTTAATGGATTTAAGACTTTCTAAGTCTTAATTTGCCTATTTGCCTGTGTGTGTGTGTGTGTGTGTGTGCGCGTGTGTGTGTGTGTGTGTGTGTGTGTGAGGTTTTCCCTAAATGCCAGTGACTCACGTTGATAATAACAGACACTCCTTTCAAAACCCACCTATAAAAACTCCCATAATTATCCAGGTGGTGTGAACTGCAGCACCTCCCACACACATGCAGCTTTTCTATACACACCCACCAACAAACAGCATCATCCATTTAACCTTCATACTACACAGTCACTCCACAGAAAGAAAGAAAAGTCCAGAGAAAACAGAGTTAGATTTAGTCCCTCTGCTGTGAATCAGCACGGTGGGAGCATGACAGGACAAATGACAAAACTGTGGGCAACAACAAAAAAAATAAAATAAAAAACAATTCCTTCCATTAACTCACTAATTAATCATTTATTTCTTTGAGCACAATAATTACAGCTCAGGGCGGCGGTAATCTACCTGTCATGACCTGCAAACGGAGTCTGACGACATGTTTATTTGTTTAATAATTGCTGCCATGTTGAACGGAGCTGGGATGTTTGTATGTGAGAGGAGGGAAAACAGACTTCCAGGTCTGGAGACAAAGAATCCTGAAGCAGTTTATTGGAGCTGGAGAGCTCTGTAAGAGAGCAGAAGCAAGAGCGCAACGGTAAAAAGGACAAGAGGATGTAAAAGAGCAAAGACAGGAGCGATCGCCGCTTATTTTCCCTCCTGCGTGTTTTCTTTGACACAAACACCTGCTGACTGCTCTTCTGCTGCCACCACAACACGCAGGGAACGACGACGGCACACAGAGACAAAGGTGAAGCCGAGACACACACAAGGAGGAAGGAGGGATTTATTTGTCGGCAGATGGTCTTTTTCTCCCCCCTTTGAGTGAAGATGTGATGAGAACATGAAGATGAAGCAGAGGAGATGTGGATTTTAAGGGAAAGGGAGGGGGGCTAGGTGGTTTGATCGAAAGGCTGAGAGCGCCAAATGACAGCAGGGAGCAAACGATGAGAGGGTGATCAGAGAGGGAGAGAGAGGGGGGGGTGATCAGAGAGGGAGAGAGAGAGAGAGAGAGAGAGAGAGAGAGAGAGAGAGAGAGAGAGAGAGAGAGAGAGGAGAGATGCTGTCGTTATAGCAACCTGCTGCTCTGGTGCTTTGTGTGCTGCATCCTCCCTTCTTCTTCCTTTTCCTCTTCCTCTCAATCACTCCCCCAACACCCCGCCTTCTCCTCCCTTGTTGCCTACCTCTCTGCCTCCTCTCCTTTGCTTTGCTCTCCTGAAAAGGCTGAGCATCACAGTAACATTAAAATGACTACATATTGATACTTTTCCACTCAAAAACAGAAAAAACGAACAAGCATCTAACAGATAAAATGTGTGTTTTTAGAAAGACACCTAAAATATTCTAAGTTTAATTTAAAAAAACACAAGCTGCATGTGGTTTTTATTTTTACCTCTATGTGTGACTTGTGTTTGACTTAGACTATTTAAATGGCTTTAATAATATTAATAGGGTTTGTTCGAATGTTATGACTCACAATGATACTGCCTGGGAAAAAATGTAAATCATAATATGCTAATTTGATGACATAAACACATCATGTGGCCCATGCAGTGCAGAGTAATTAAAGTATTCACTCATATCAATGAGTAGAGAAAGATAAATAGTAGGGTCTGAGATGGTTTGGCTGCTGCAGGCCTCCATACCTGCTCCCTGGTAACGGGAGTAGGTATGGAGGCCTGCAGCAGCCAGGCGGAGACAAAGTTGGGACAACTTTAGGAGGGGTTTGCAACCAAATCCAGGAAAATCAAACCCCGCAAAGCTGCTTGCAAAGTTTGGGGCTGAATAATACCCCGGGGATTTTTATGAGTCAAGAGAGCAACTTTGCTCTGTGTTTCATCAGCACACAAACGCATAAGAAGACCTGTGATGGCCGCGTAGAGTCAGTAAAGGCTGGTTTATGCTTGACGCGTCCGCGAGGTCCGCACGGAAAAGTTGCGTCATTTTAACAACCACGCCCCTCCACCGCGCCTCCGCACGGCCCAGAATTTCCGCAATGCGCACCTCAGAAAATTTCTAACCACGCGGACGGACAGACGCGGAAAAACATGGCAGACCGGCAAGAACTAGTATGGCAGAGGTTCGTAAATACAGACATTTGTATGATTCAGCTCTCAGAGATCACCGTGATCAACATGTTGCAAATAATTCTTGGAGAGAAATAGCTCGCACTGTCGGAAAAGACGAGGACGCTGTTAAAAATGCTGAAATGCCGTGTTGTAAACAGTAATTTCTACTTCTACTATGGTGTAGTGTTGGGTGCATACCGTAGAGCTCCATGCTGCCCCATTCCGTTTGGGAGAATATTGGCTCACCACAGAGACGAGCTGCACGAAGCATAAACGCTGCGAGTTGTGAAGCGCGTTCCATCCGCGAGCCGCATCACCGCGCAGAAAGTGAATGCGTCAAGCATAAATCAAGCTTAACCCGTCACAGACGGAGAAACAGTACAGCAGGAGTGACGTTAAATGTGATCAAACGGATCAGTGGAACGCATGTAAGATGGTGGCAAAAAAGGACTGCTGTTCTAAGATGGCAGCACTACACTATGGACTAGCTGTTAGCTTAGCAGTCCTGAAGTACATGAAAGCTATGAGTGGCTGTTCGGGTAACTTTATTACAGAAATTTGCTCCAAAATGGCAAAACTGTTGCATTAAGTTTCTTTAAGTTTTCTCCAACCCCTTAAAAGAAACTATTAAACAATAATTCTTACTGATCATAAAAATCACACAAGTGTTTGTGATGTTTGTCCTCACCTGTTTGAAGCCATCACCAGTCCTGTTAGTTGTGGATTCTCTACATATGAAGCATCGGTGTTCAAAAAGCAAATTCAGGTCAGAATTTTTTTTTTTAAACTCACCTGAATCTGTTTATTTGAAGGTAAGTTTCCACCAAGTGTGATGACAAAACAAAGTCACAAAGAAAAAGCATCCTTTGTTCTCTCACTTGATAGATGATGAATGTTGAGATTTTTCACACAACCTGCTAAATCTCTGCCCACACCTGTCCACAGATGATTATTTCTTTGAAAAGTGACACTACACAGAGATGGCATCAATAGCTGATTTAAAAACTAGAACCAGCTGCTGCTCAGAGAACATTGTTTTGCTATAAAGTCTCACGATTCCTTCGTGCATTTTGATATCTTCAGATTTGAGGAAAGTCAGAGTTTGACATCAGTTCTGAAAACTTTCTATCGGTGTGTCGCTGAAACTTTAACGGTACACTAGATTTTATTTAGTACCTTTAGCCAAAAGAAGACAGAGAATGAAAAATGAAAAACAGGGAGGACCATCACCGCCTGTCCTTCAACTCAAGGACTGAGGCTGAAGCACACGTCAGCAAACATCCATCCTGCTGAAGTGTCCTTGAGCAAGTCACTGAAACCGGGCATGGGGACTTTTATGCAAACTATCCTCAGAGTCTGTGTTTAGTCTGAACTAAAAAATAAATAAAAATAAAAAACACACCTGTTAGCAAAAATAAAAACTGTGCCACGATTCAGATCAGATCAGAGTGAAAAGATTCGATTTCAGGAGTGCATGAAAACAAGTAATTTGCATGTTTTAAATTAAAACAAGAGTTCAGATCAAAGACGAAGCTGTTTGCTTTATTCTGATTCATCACACAATTACGGAAGCCCAAACAGAGCAATAAGCAGATTGGAGGATGCCGGTGTCGGCACAGGATCGGCTCGGCTCGGGGTCCAGCGCCCGCTGATGGCGTCACATTACTGCAAATCTACTCGGCTTTCACACACGTTTTAGAAGACATCAGCAGTTTTGTTAATAAATTCTTGTTTGTTAACACCTAAATGTTTTCTTTATAATTGTAATGTGTTAATAAAACACCATATTATCTTTGTTTTGTAAACAATGTGAAACAGCATAAAACCAACATCGGACTGACACAAAAGACAACAGTTCTTATATGTGAAGCCATTTCTGTTTGTATTAATGTGGAGTTCGTCGGTATATTTCCTTAGTTGTTATCTAAATGCATTCTTTGACTCAAAATGTTGCTTGGTGTCTTTCAATAAAGTTCTTATATTTTATTTTGCCCCATTTCATCAACATCAAGAGCTTTTGAGGGTCACCGTTTATCATTTGCTATATTTTACAAATTCAAACATATTCTCTCCGAAAAGTGTTGATTTTTGGACTACAGGAATACAACCGCTAAGACTATGACCGCAATTTTTTTCTGACCAATCAAAATCATAATGTGATAACGTAACTTCCGTAAGCTTCATGTTCAGCCAATCAACTACTTTGACGTCATCGGCAGTCGAAGGACCCCGAGCCGATCCTGTACCGACACCAGTGGGCTTGATCCCATTTGGATGCAGTTTATCATTTACACCACTAGATGTCACTGCATCAAACATGGTGGACTTTTAAAAAAGCCGAGTTCTGCTTTTCCGGTTCTCAGAACAAAACTGTAGAGAACATGTGAATGAAGACAATGAATTATCTAGAAACTAGTTACTTT
This sequence comes from Nothobranchius kuhntae, assembly GCA_006942095.1. NCBI lineage: Eukaryota > Metazoa > Chordata > Actinopteri > Cyprinodontiformes > Nothobranchiidae > Nothobranchius > Nothobranchius kuhntae. Next base: position 1,138,432 of record SSNQ01034654.1, read on the forward strand.
TGAGATGTTTCTTGTATCCAGTTGAAGTTGTTATGGCGAATCTGCAAACAAGCTAGGTTTTGAATGCAAACATGATCACCGAACATTCACCCCTCCCCATGGGTATCTTCCCTGAGACGCTCATGGCAGATGAGATGAGCTACAATGTAGCCACAGCTGCCATGGGGCGCACTGACAGAAGTGATACTACCAAACATTGGCGCCACCGGTCCCTCTGACCATCACCAGCAGACATGGCGGGTTAAGTTATTTGCCCAAGGACAGAATAATTATCTAGCGGGAGCCGGGATCGAACCTACAACCTTCCAATTACTGGACAACCCTCTCTGCCTCCTGAGTGAATACTGTCTGATATCTTAAAGCAGTGTATCGATTGATCTTAAGAATTTGCACAAAGGCATTTTCTGTGTTATTTGTGTGTGGTGCAATTCTAACTCCGACTGCTAGGTGGCAGCAGATTTTAAGGCCTTCATTCTGAAGATTTCATGATAAATTACAAATAAAATACAAATATCATGTGGTTTTTTAGTATCGCCATAAATCCCTGTATTGTGATATAGCATGCCACCACATTCTTGCTATCACACACCTCAAGACAGTTTTTGATTAAACTGTGATGAGAAAATCTACAATCCTGATATCATGTGACCTGTCCCTGTTTAAAGTAACAACGTGTCGTTTTTACTATTAATCTCTGGAAATATCCATCGAAATGTTGTTGTAAATGAATTAAAAGATGCCCAGTTGATGAAAAATATTGGCAGTTTCATAACATATAACCATAAAAATCTGTTCTAAAATACACGGGAGTGGGTCTAAGTCTCTGGGCGACTCCATACTGGATGCCTTGTTTCCTTCAACAGAAGCCTGTAAGGACAAAATGCATTTACTGATTTGTAACAAATGGTTAGAAAACTTTCACTATTAATAAGCATTGTTGTTTTACACATTTACCTCTTCACTCGTTGCCAGTGATGAAAGGAAGTCTGACCTTGTTATTTTGCTGGAGGCTGTGCTCCCAGGGATTTTTGACCCTAATGGCCATCCGCTGGTAAGGTCTTACTTGAACACAAAAGTAATGCTTGCTTACAATCATTCAGGTAAGTACAGCCCCTATCGTCAGGGAAACTACACACTGTCACTTTAAAACATGTCTCAAAAGAATAAATTCTGAAAGATCCCAATGGAAATATTGCATTTTTTTCCCTTCCAATTTTGTGTCTCCAGCCAGTCGCTCACATCACAGCCCAGTGAGATCCTGGCTTTAGATAACAACAACCAGGTTATGGTTTTGGAGGATCTTGTCGGAAAGTAAAGGTCAAGTAAACCAGAGGTAGTGTTCTCGACTCCTGACGCCTTCATATTAAGTTCATTTTTAGTTTTTTAAAGGGTTTTTCTTCATGAAACTTTTGCTGACCCAATCTCTTAAACGTAAAGAACAGAAAAACAAAGCATGTGTGTGCGTGAGTGAAGGACAGAAAACTCCGGAGTGACAAGAGGAAGGTGCAAACAAAAGAAACATTTGGCCGGCGTCCCAGAAAAGGGTGTATGTATGAGAAAGCGCCTGCCAGTCTGCCTCCTGTACACAAGGGGCCTGTACACGCCTGATTTGAATACATACACACTTCTAATTCTCTGAACAATAGCACCTTCATTTTTTAAAAATAGATTTTCCCATTCAGTTTTTGAGCAGATGGATGTTAGGAATCTTCATCTTTAGCCAAAGTTCATGCAACTGCAGAAGTTCTGATCCAGATGTGTTTGTGTTGTGCACAGTTTGACTTGGTAGCTCTGACTTCTAATCACACACACTGGTGTGTGTGTGTGTGTGTGTGTGTGTGTGTGTGTGTGCGTGCGTGCGTGCGTGTGTGTGTGTGTGTGTGTGTGAGAGAGAGAGAAAGAAAATGAGGGGATGAAAGAGGGGAAACTGTGTGTGTGTGTGTGTTTAGTGCGGTTCCTGGCTGAGCAGCTCCTGACTATTTATAGAGCTGCTGCGGCTCCTTCCTGTTTCTGGAGCCTTACGCTGGGAGGGGGTGGAGTCGGATGGGGAGGAGGCGGAGAGAGAGATGAGGTGGGGGTGTGGGGTGGGAGTGGAGACTGTCCTTAAGTCTTTAGTAAATCAACAGATCCACCCTCTTTCTTCTTCTTTCTCTCCATCACTCTCTCTCTCTCTCTCTCCCTCCCTCATCCCAACACACACACACACTCACACACTGCAACATGGGCTCAGCCAGCAGCAACTACCAACTAAACTACACACCAAAGGAGAAAGAAAATGTCTAAACAGGATAATTAGAGGGATACTTTTGTGTCTGGTGGTGAAATTAATCATTCTGCTTCACGCTGATAATAAAAAAATGACTTCTCTGTCATTAAATATGAGCCCCAACTATAGATGTGTTATTGTGACTGGGAATGAAACTTGAATAGTGACTATTGGGATGTTCTTTTATAAGTGCATGCCTGAGATCAGGATAAAGTAAGTGAGTAGGCTGCAGGGAAATATTTATTTTATAGGATAGATTAGTATTTTTAATGGGTTTTAAAAAGCTGTTCCCTTGGATTCTCCAAAGGATTTCCTCCCTGATTCTACAAACCGACATCGCTCTGACGGTGGTCTACTGCAGGTAAAGCCAGGTCGTCACCAAGCAGCAGCAGTGAATGGTTTTCTCCAAGGAGTTTCTATGTGTTTAAAACACACACACGAGGGTTAAGGGCTTTGCTAATGTGTCGCTGGAATTCTGAACATGTTCAAAAAGTTTGACGTGACAGCTTTCTTCTCCAAACGGCTGTAGCGTCGCCTGGATCTTGATTCTCATTTTTGTTTTAGTGAGTCAGTAAGTAGGAAACATGTGAGACAACCTTGAGAGGGGTTGGAGAGTAAATTGCTAAAAATAAATGGGATAAACTGAATAAATTCAGACAGTTCTGATAGTTTTTTTAATAAGGACTCCAGCTAGTCACTCATAACTTGTTAAGATAACTCACCTTCAAATAAACCAAAATATCAATTTTAAGGTCAAACAAACAGTCAAAACCTTCTAAGAGGAATAATCAGGTACAAGATATTGACTAAAATAAGTGAAAAGAAGAAAAATGTCCCTCTAAAATGCTTTAAACCCTGAGGATTATTTACAGTTAGCCCTCCTAGAAGCTCAGCAGCTGACGAGAACCTCTGACTGCAGTGAAACAACAACCTGTTGTGTTAGACCCAGGGGGCATGTCTTTGCCCTGAAATCGCTGCTGATTGGTGGAGGGAGGATAAAAGAGCCGTAAAGCCACAGCTGTAAACGTCTCACCCACCTGTTGGCAGGTGAAGATGAGCTGTGTGATGAAGGCAGCACAGCTGCTGCTGCTAACCATCTGAACGGGTCAGCTGTGGGTTCTGGACGCACAGAGCAGCTGTTTCAGCATCCTAATCCAAATCTGTTAAAGTTTCAAATTCAATTCAATTCAAATTCAAAGATACTTTATTAATCCCAGAGGGAAATTAGAGTTTCAGTACACACAATTCTGAGATCAGACATACATACATAGGCAAAGACACATGACAAGAATTGGTGACTGTGGTCATTGGCAACCTGAGTCGCGCTACCTTAATAGAGATCAGAGGGGTTTACATGAGGATTGGTTCAGGTGGAGGAAAAAAGGCACTTCAAAGTTACCCTCCACCGGGAGGGCAGCTTTGCTATGCAAAAAACACCTCAAGACAGAAATGCAACAGACTTCAGGCATAACACAACATAAGTGTCCACTAGGTGGGGTGGTAGGGTTTGGGACTCTCCACACGTCAGTGAATGCAGCCGCGATAAGCAGCGCTCGTCACCTCAGTCTGGACAGGGGTGGGAGGTCGTTGGGTTTAGAGGGCACAGTGACTCCTGGAACGATTCAACGGCCTTCACAGCCCACAGTCCCGCCCAGGCTGGGATAGGGAGACAGAGTTACCATGGCGACGGCAGCATTCCACATTTCTTCTGAGGGGGAGTTTTCGTTGCAGCCTCACAGGCTCAAGGGCACCAGATTCAGATTAGAAATTGTTTTGGGGCCAGACAGAGATAATTTCCTCTCTGTCTTAAAGTGCTGTTGGTCCTCAACCTCTCAAAATCCCAATAATGGTGTAATTAATCTATCCCAATCCGTGCTGATTCGTCCACTCGCTCCTTGATGGCATCCATCTTTTGTGCCAACGCATGAATCTCAACCAAAGTTCCAAGCTTACGACTCACCTCGACAATTATATGAGTCTGTGCATTCACAGCACGGTATAATCCATCCCTGAGCTCCGGGAGAGCACCAATATTCCTCGACAGTTTGTTAATTTCCCGGTAAGCCAGGTAACCTCCCAGGCCAAAAAGCAGGAAACCTGACACCAACACCACAAATATCCAGACGTCGTCAGAATCCTCTACAGACAGCTGAGATAAGCAAATCAGGTTCCACTGTTTCCAGGAGTCCATGATATGCCCAACTGGTTCTGTCCCAGAGGGGCACCCGGGAGCCCCTTCTCCTGTTCTCATAGTTGAAAAAATGTTGTCAATCGCATTGAGAGACCAACTGACCAGGTACATTTTAGTCATTTCACTTTCCAGTTTTCCAGAAAAAATGCAGAAGCGCCGTACACCCAGAGACAGACAAAGAGCCTTGGGATAAGATAGGGAGGAGAGGAGGAAAAAAGCGTCTGTACTCTCCAACAGCCGGAGAGTACAGACAGCTAGCTTGAATTCATTCATCTGAAGGAGCTCCTGTAAATCCTTGGAGCTTGTTTATTCCCAACCTGGCTAGTTAACCTTCGTTTTAGTTCAGGAATAAACTTTATCCTCCTTTAGTATCCTAAAATCATATTTAGACACAAACATGAACATTTCTACTGCTGGCTCTGATCTGTTGGTCACGTTTCAGGGCTGTCTTCTCAGTAAGAGGCAACATGGCAGCTAAGTCCTGCCTGTAGATAAATTATTTAACTTTGCAAGCATAATGAATTATCATTCTGAGGATTATACAAATATTAATAGGGAAAAGGAAGCAAACACAAAGGCCAATTACTTTTATGTTTCTGAAAACTTGTGACCACAGCTGCTACATTTCCTCGCCTGAGGCCGGGTAGTAATACAACAAAAGGTACACAAACTTTACCCAAATAGTGACTTTTTGCTTTCAAATGCATCCAAATTAACCGTGTAGTGAGTTTAATCTGAAGTTAAAGTCATGTCTGAGTATAAAGAGCGTAGTTACTAACTTTTCTTCTGTTACCATTCCTAAGGCTGTATTTATTGCATCTCTAGAGGGATGCCAGTTCTGGTTTTGGTCCATTCAAATTTTACTAAAGAATCATAATGAACAGAATTCACTATTTTGATTAACTGGAAAACTATCAGGACCTTAAGAAAATAATGATAAACTCAAATATTGCAATATTTCCTGTTATGATACTGAATCTATGTTTAAAAGCATTGTACAGATCATTTTTTGAGAATTTACTTGCAAACATTTATTGTGTTTATTTTGTGAGGTGCAATTCAAATGAGTTTTCCAAATAAATTCAGTCTTAAAAACTACTAAGATCATCTAAAACTGATATGTAATTAGCCGAGGAATGCTGCAAAATTTGCGCATTGCCATGCTGACATGGCGCGTTTATAAGACACACCATTGCGGTAATATTACGCTGATTTGCCGGCCCAATGTGTCTAGTAAAAAGGAGTGATTTGGCCCTAAGCAATGGTTTGATGCTTTTCTAAACTCAGACTAGGATGACTCCCCGAGCTCCTTGCTCAGACTCGCAGAATAGTGGATCACGGTGGCTCAGGGGTCAGGAAATCACCCTGTATTTGATAGGCTGCTGGTTCAAGCCCACACTCCATCCTTTACAGATATCATGTCCTTGAGCAAGAAACTCTACCCTCCTTGTCTGTTGGAGGTAGTTCAAGGGGCCGATGGCGCCTGTGTTCAGCAACCTGGCCTCTATCACTGTGCTGAGGACAGCTGTAGCTACGATGTTGCTCATCACCATCAGTGTGTGAATGGGCAAATAACTGAGTAAAGTGTAAAGTGCTTTGGAGTCCTCAGACTCAGAAAGGTGCTATACAAGTGGCGGTCACTTATCATTTTATCGTAAACAGAGCAATCAAGAAAATCATAAGGAAAATCATCCAGTAAGTTCAGAGGTCATTAGAAGGACCAATGAGACCAAACATGGAAGGATAAGCAGAACCACACGAATGGCTAGAAAGCTTTTCCTGATCCTGCTGAAAAACAACACACAGCCACCCCATCGTACCAGGGCCCTCATTCATCAACTGTACTCACGAACAGATCTGTGCATATTTCATGAGTAGGAACAATTTTACACATGGTGTGGGATTTACCATTTTGTACTTGTGCGTAGAAATGTTCCTAAATATAAGAACAGCTCTGACCATGCATACAAACAGCGTCTAGTGGTAGAACGGGAGAACGGCAGTACTGAACGTCTCAGTCAGTCACACACGTTCCTCACCACAAATTATTTTACACAATAAATAATTATGTCAGTGAAAAGATGGCTTTTTTGCATAATTGGTGCTAAAACCAATAAAAGACACATGTGACCGATGGGAACCTGACATCATGGCTGATCTGTGTTATTGGAGGATTTAGCAGAGCGTTCACTCTGGAGGGAACGAGTTCTCCGTGAGTGCACTGATCCCCCCGAAGATCCTTCTGGAGCTATGCTGTGATTGGGGACCCATAGTGGCACAACAGACAAACGTCACAAATACAATTCCAGTTCATATTTTATTTCACAATTACGAGAATCCCCCCAGAGCCTCCTCTGCTCTGCGATCATACACACTGCGTTGTCAAGGTAACCGGATTGAATGACAGCTCAGAAGAGGACGCGATCTCAGAACACATTTCCAAATCAAACTAACTCCAAACAGAACGACTCCTGAACAACCCGCTACTCCAGGATTTATCAGATTCATTCTTTTATTTATTCCTGACAGGAACCTGTCCTCTGTCCTGACCGCATTTATTACCTCTGCAAGTTGTTTGGTTATTTTGCGCTTCGGCAGCCAGTGTCTCGATCTCGCTATCAATAAAGTTTCCCTTATTTTCCCGGGGGGGGGGGGAACACAAGAAATTGCCTCACGTGCTGAGGACGTATCATGACCAAATATGGTTAATGGAGTTACTGTATGTAAATGTCTGAGAACAGACACGAACACCCGGTTACGCACAGGTGGGATTTATCATCAGACGGTTGCGGAGAAACAACCGCACGAGAGGCCACCGCATGTTTCATAAATCAGGTGTTTGACTGTACACATATTCTAAATTTTATTCGTAGAAAGGAATATAGAACAGTTTCTAGGAACGTTTGATAAATGAAGGCCCAAGTGTTCACTAAAGGTGTAGCTGACTGGTCTGTGGCACATCTGAGCAAAAGACATGAAAGAGAATTCCCCCTTAACTCAATGCTAATGTTAGCTTCATCAACGGTTTCCTCCCACATTTTAAATTAGATTGATGACAAAAGCAATGGGATTACAGTCTCAGGCAGTTTTAGGAGCCTTCATTCTTTAGCAAAGATATTTCAAATCCCCGACAGCAGCTGATTAAAACACGAGGATGTGCAGCACCTGTATGAAGGGGCAGGGGAGTGAAGAAGAAGAAGAAGAAGAAGAAGAAGAAGAAGAAGAAGAAGAAGAAGAAGAAGAAGAAGAAGAAGAAGAAGAAGAAGAAGAAGAAGAAGAAGAAGAAGAAGAAGAAGAAGAAGAAGAAGATATCATTTCTATAGCGCCTCTCAAGATAAAAATCACGAGGCGCTTCACAAAAACAAAAAAAATATGTGAAGGAGGAAGAGGAGAGACTACTCCTGGATTCAAGGACAGATGGTCACCAGAAGGTGCATGACATTTGTGTGCAGAAGTTTTAATGTCTGCACGGTAAAGAGATCAGGACAAACCATATCCAACACCCGTCCTCTTAGGGAGGGAAAACGTGGGATGCACTGATGCCAAGACAACAACAATGGGGGACTGAAAGCATCTTCATATAGCTGAGTTTAGTTCTACATGTGGGAGCTTAAAGAAAAGTTAATGTTAGGGATGCACCGATATGAATTTTTTGGGCAGACACCGATATCTGATATTTATATCACTGATAACCGATATTTGCCGATACTGATTTATGCTTCTGAAATCAGCTAATTTTGTATAGACTGAAATTATGCAAGCTGAGTTTTCCAATGCTTTGCTTTTTTTCTATAAAGTGGAATTTGCAATATGCTGTATACACACATACACACACACACACACACACACACATACACACACACACACACACACACACACCACACACACATTTATGCATCTGAGATGATTACCATCACTGTCACAGGACTAAACAATTGCGCGTCATCCCCAGCCCCCACCCTCTGAAACAGATACACAAACGGAAACAAGGCGGGAAAAACATTGGTTGTTAATATCGGCCCAGTTTTACTTAGCGGACCGATACGGATATTGATGCAGGTATATCGTGCATCCCAAGTCTATGTGTACTAGTACTTGTGTGTATTCTATGACTACAGTGTGCGTGTGTACCGCCTAACTAGGGCTTCTCTGATTGGCCCAGTCAGGAGAGCTAGTGATTGGTTTAGTCAGGTCGTCTTCTGCCTCTGCTGGAGCCAGTCGTAAGGGCAGACTGAAGCGCGCACACACACACACACACAGATTTATAGATGCTCTCATGGCAGGAGTGAGTTTTTCTTCCTTCTCTTTTTCTCCAGATTTCCCTCTCTACACTTTTGCCTCCAAGCTGGGGGCGGGTGAAGAGAGCAGGGACTACAGAGGCAGACAGGCTGCTATGGTAACAGATCACTGTGACAGGGAGCACAGGGACCCTGATGGTTACTTGGCAGCAATGACAGAATCTCACTGGATGCAACACACAGCAGCACTGAATAAGTGTGAGTGAGTGTGTGTGTGTGTGTGTGAGTGAGTGAGTGAGTGAGTGAGTGAGTGAGTGAGTGAGTGAGTGAGTGAGTGAGTGAGTGAGTGAGTGAGTGAGTGAGTGAGTGAGTGAGTGAGTGAGTGTGTGTGTGTGTGTGTGTGTGTGTGTGTGTGTGTGTGTGTGTGTGTGTGTGTGTGTGTGTGTGTGTGTGTGTGTGTGTGTGTGTGTGTGTGTGTGTGTGTGTGTGTGTGTGTGTGTGTGTGTGTGTGTGTGTGTGTGTGTGTGTTGACCAGTGCACATGCTGAGCATTTCTAGGAGGAATGAACGTGTGCATGTGTGTGTGAGTGAGTGAGCGCTCCAGATGTCCTTAATTGTGCAGATTGATGGCTGCAGGAGAACACATCCAGTGAACTGGGATCATGGCACACGTCTTTGTTTCTTTTTTCACATTTAACTAATCAGCTGATCAACCAGCTTCATCCCAGTTTAAAACCTTTCATTTTGGCTAAATGTAATGAGCTGGCATCTTTTATATAAATAGGATTCAACTTAATAAATAAATGTCACTTAAAAATTCTCAGCTTCCTAAGTGACAAATCATGTTTTTATAAGTGAAATCAATTTTTTGGGTCATTTATTAATAATTAATTGGGTATTTTCTGTCAGAAATACTGAGAACTGATTTGGAGGCACTGTTTCCACTCGGACCGCTTTAGATGTGACACACTGTAACCCTGACCACTGCTGTGTGAAAGTAAATGATGCTAAATCGGTGTTACATGATGATTTGCTGGTTTAATCCTGCTAGTGGACTTTACCCTTCTAGAGTCGTAGAACCCCCCAAGGTGCTTTACAACACACACTCACACGCCTGGTGAAGGGTGCCGTTCCCTGGCTCCACCAGTCCCTCCGACAACACCATCAGCAGAAAAGGTGGGTTAAGTGTCTTGCCCAAGGGCACAAAAACAGCGAAGGCTGAGATCATTTATGTTAAAGGTGTTGAACATTCACACAGTTGAAGTGGTCTCTAGTAGGAATGAATGCCTTGTAAGTCATACTCTGGGGAAAGAAAACACTGGTGCACCTGTTTCAGAAACTAAACGCGAGCCAGATCCCAGCTGAGCTTCAGACAGCAGGACTTGGAGTTGTTTCCTGATATTTGGACATTTCACCTCGGATGGAATAACAGCAACACAACTCTTCCACTGACTACCAACACTGATGTTTTATCTCCACAAATAACACAAGTCTGGAGAAGTTCAGCTTTGTGGTGGAGTTGCTAATGCTAACCATCAGTTTCTACTAGTTGAGACGGTCTCTATGGTTTCCTGGACAGTAAACCAGCCTTCCCAGTCGTGAGTCAAGAGTTTCACCGTCTATTTTCTATCACAGGTTAATGCAGGAGATAGGTGTAGGAGACTATTTTCATGTTCAGCCTGCATTAAAAAAGTCAGAGTGACCAATAATAATTAGATATGAGATTCAAAAAATATTTTTTCAGTGTTCCACGCCTTTAACTGCTGGCTGTGGTCATACATCATTATTACTAGCACTTGTTAGCGTAAGGTAGATAATGCTTACTCAAATGACATTATGTTGATGGATGCTAATGCTAACGCTAATCTCATTACTGTTCTGACCATTTTCTTCCAGTGTTATGTTTTTAATGTTAACAATTCTTTGCATAACTGTAAAACTACAGTTAAAATATTTTTTAAAGATTGTTTTGTGCTGTTTTTCAACGAAAAATTGAGCTGTATTAAATATTAAAGAAAAAGTCTAATTATTAACAGTCACTCTTGTTAAATTCAGCAAAAAAAAAACACTTATTCCTAAAGACTTTTATCTTGTTTATTTGAGCTTTAATTGGATAATTTTTTTTTCTTTAAATAAAAAGGCATCCTTCGGGGAGACGAAGTGGAGGGAAGTGCTACAAATGAACAACAAACATTTAATAGACCTTTAATTATTATTCCCACCCTGCTAAATATTTACATTAAACACGTGCTGAATGTACTTTATATGAAATGTTCCAGTCTGTTTTCTGTGATGCTTTTCCTCTGCATAACTGGGTCATGCAGTCGTAGACTGCTGTCGCCATGCTGTGATTCTGTGTGTGTGTGTTTACACAGCTTAAACACACATTTCAGCTCGATCTGGAGAGTACAAATTCCAATCCGGTGTGTACGCAGGATCCAAACCTGTGCGCCGACAGCCAAACATGTTCTATAAGTAAGTCAGGGATCATTTATGTTTTCCATGTGGAGGAGATTGTCTGCTGGTAACACGTGTGTTTGTGCTCCACGCCGCTGTCATCTCTCGTCTGTGTCATTACTGTTCATAAGTCGTGACACCGCGAGAACGCACCGAGACAGATGAAAGGATGTGAGGAGAGCGGAGAACAACACATACGTTTAGACGACGAGTAAACATCTTTTTAAAAAGTCACAGGAGAGACGTTATCGTCTGGGGAGAACTTATTTGTTTGTTTTCGGTGAGAGTTTACGTCACTGAAAAAACTCAAGAGTGCGTCTGTCTTACTGCCTCCATCAATAAAGTAAACAACGACACAGAGGCACAAACAACTCGTGTCCATTTAAACAACATTTTAAACCCTCTGAGTAGAAAATTTACTGTTTTCTATCTTTAAGGTAATCAGTAGGATAAAGAAATATTAAATATTAGTTGTTTGTGGATCCGAGTTCATTTTTGTTCACTTTATTTCAATTTACTTTATATTATCTAAAGAAAAATTAGATAAAATCAGAGTTTATTTGTTAAATTTTAACATTTTCCTTCTAAGTTGCTGACATTAACAAACAGACATGTTCAACCACCTGTGGCCTGTTAAATAAAGGTCTGATATAAGGAAATAGAACAAATAGAAACTGTAGCTTCATTGAAAACTACGTAAAATCATGTGATTCAAACTAGAGAAAACAAGTAAATAACGTACAGATTCTTGATCTAAAAAAGTTTTATATGATGAGGTTACATTTTAAATTAAAGGTGCACCAACACTCAGCAGGACTGACTTCATAAAGAACAAATTACCTTGGATTAAAACACAGAAGGAATTAATCTGTTCTCTGTTAAAACACCATCACACCTCGATGTTCTCACATCATACCCCTCATTTGATGCTGCATATTGTTCACATAACCTTTAAAACTTGCAGAAATCTCTTTTTTCTGTGAATTTTTGGTTCCCTTTTAGACTGAATGTAAGAAAAAGACACTGAAACACAAACTTGACCCAGAATCTTGTTGACAAACTACTTCTATTCCAAAAAGAAATGGCAATTAGTTTGATAAAAATGTTAAACACGACATAAATGTGACTGTAGAATTTGAAATAAATATTCTGCATTTTTATTATTATCCATATAATCCTTCTAAACTTCATGCCAATCCTCCTTCGGCCTCCTCCTTCTCTGCTTCTGTCCTCTCTCACCTCTACATCCATCCCATCCTGCGATCCATCAGCTCATCTGTGCAGGGCAGGCAGACCCCTCATTACCCCAGCATGCAGGTATTGATCCACTACGCTAGTGTGTAAGTGTTATTTTAAGATGCTCAGACCTGTAATCAGAATGTTAATGATAGTTATCGCCAAAGTGACGGCTCTGTGTGGTTATTCTCGGCTTGTGGATACCGAGACGCCGCCAGCTTCAACTAACAGACTTTTAGGTTTGATGGGCTGATCATCTAATGAATC
>SSNQ01034654.1:1175984-1200427 GCA_006942095.1 Nothobranchius kuhntae
CCCAGCTATATGGATGTTATTTTAACTGCAGTTGCAGCGTTGCGCCACTACAGGGGCGCTGTATCAGCAACGGTGCACCGAAAAGCGCTAAAACCGCTGCAGAAAAAGAAAATAAAAAATTGCTTTTCTCGCTAGTTAGTACATATCTATGGTTGGTGCTATTGTAGGCTGACCATACATCCTCTTTCCCCCGGACATGGCCACTTTTCACTCTCTGTCCGGGGCGTACGGGGGCGTTTCCTACATTGATCAAAATGTCCGGGTTTTCATCCAGGAGTAGGGATCGAAATATGGGGGCTAGATATCTTTCAGGGAAAGATCCAGTTTCTACCTATATTACAATATTTATGGACTGTCAGCGTAGCGGGGTTCTGTTGAGCAGAGAGGACGCAGAGTGCTGATCGTTGGTACGCCCGCTGCGTCCAACGCACGATATATTCTCAAGGTGGCAAAACAAAACATTTTTATAAACACATGATCGTTCATATCTGTTTATATCCTCTGGTACTCTGTCTTTTAATCGTTCCTGACAAACTCCACTCATCGTGTGCTGCGGTGATTTCACCTCACTGACGCAGCATCGAAACACGCACTCCGCTTTGCGGTCAGGAGTAGGGCTGTCGCGGTAACCGCAAGAAGAAAATATCGCGATATTAAGAAACCCACCGCGCTGCATGACGTGCCACCGCCATTACCGCACTTGATTAAATCTCGCGACAGCGCATGCTGAGAGGAAAAGTCCGCGCTGATCGAGGAGATAGTACACATGGAAGATGGAGGGAGCGGTGCTAGTGCGTCAGCTGCAGCCCAGCCAGACCTTGGAGCAGGCAGTGCTGCCACCAGCGGCAAAGAAAAAAACGCTTAGAGACCTGCTGAAGTCACGGACAAGGACGTCTTCTGCAACTGTCCCGAAGAGAGTTAGAGCCGAGCTGGAGCTCACTCGCTACCTGCAGGAGGAACCCATTGACCCTAATGAAAACCCTCTGACATGGTGGCGCAACAACCACGAGAGATTTCCATTGCTCTCCAAAGTCGCATGTAAGTACATGTGTATTTGCGCAACAAGCGCACCATCCGAGAGGGTTTTTAGTGTCGCTGGAAATGTTGTCACCCCTCTCAGATCCTCTCTCAAACCGCATAAGGTTAACATGCTGGTGTTCCTTGCGCGTAACAAGGACATGACCGAGTTATAAATCACAGTTACGCCGGGGACACACCGGCCGCGGAAGCGCCGCGAAAATGGGACCGCCTTCATTCGGCGCCCTTGTTAAGCTATTCTAAGCGTCTGATCTGAACTGAGGAGCGGCGAGCAGCGAACGAATTTCGTGAGCGATTCGCTTCTCGGCGCTTCCGCGGCCGGTGTGTCCCCGGCGTTATTCTTGTGTGTGAAAGTGAAATGACAGTGCCTGGGACATCTCATTTTGTTAGATGTTGAAGCCAAATTTGCATTTCAAAGTGAAACCTCCTGAATGTTGTTTTTAAGTTCAGTCAGAGAATGCCGTTACTGCCCTTCGATCTGCATTTAATAAAGTGTCAAAAATGGCCATGTATTTTTTCTAACATTTTTTAAATGTGTAAGCACAATGTTTCAAAGGAAATATTGCCATGAGTTTAGTAATTAACAAACAAATTTGCTAAGTACATAAATAAAAACGGGGTGCAATAATATCGCATACCGCAATATTGAGCTGCCCTGACTCACCGCAGGGGGAATTCCTCAACCGCGACAGCCCTAGTCAGGAGATCCCTTTGATCTGCTCAACAGTAACTGTTGGGGTGAAAAAGTAAAAATCCAGCAGCAGTTTTTCTGGAGAGTTTAGAGAAGATGCAGGAAGATGAGAGACAGACAGGACAGGATAATAGTTAAATAAAAACAAGAAAACAAAACAAAAAGTAAAATGTAGGTAGATTTATCTCCACTACACGTTTTTACCTGTATAAAACAATAAGTTCTACACATGTCATATTTATACATCTGATACAATTCAGATCACCTTCAAAACTCAGTCACACACCCAGGGCCGTTTCAAGGCCTTTTGGGGGCCAAGGCAAAACGGATAATACATAATAGACATGCCACCTTTACGTTGTTAGCAGCAGAAATTAAATGTTATTACCATTTCCAATACAAATGCATGTTAATGAAATGCATTATATTTTACTGGATATATTTGTGTAATTTTGACTAAGATGAGTGTTATTAACTCATTCACTGCCAATGACGACTAAAGTCGTCTTTTGCATTTTTTTCACAGTTTGGGCATCAGAACAAATCCTCGTGCTGAGAGAACAAACATCTCAGCTCTGAAGCCGATCTTCATCCGCATACATCACACGTCACATGACCAGGAATCAGAACATCCATGTGTTAGGAGATCGTTTTGGGCCGTTCCTGTGAAAAAAAAGTGAGGCGCCAACCGGAAAAGTGTCTGCCGATCACATTTCAACAACGGATTATGAAAGAACGGATAACGCTCGAAACGTGCGGATTCTTCCTGATGTAAGAGGTGAGTTTTGGTTGTTTTGGCGTTGACATCATCCTAGCGTGCAATGTTCTGTGACTCTTAAAAAAACAGTAAAAACGGTGAGAAACGCTGGCAGCGAAGGGCTTTATCGATCAGGAAACGGCTGGCAGTTAAAACACACCTAAAATGTTACTGAAATGTAGGTCAAATATTTTAAAACATTTTTAACTATAAATATCAGATAGGAAAAAGGGAACTAAACACTAATCTAATGCATATTATTGAGGCTTTGATAATATTTTGTCTTTAAAAAGTGAGGCAGTTGAATGCACAGAGTATGCATGTGCTGGCGCACGTCAGGATGGTACCACCTCTGCCTCAACTTGAGCCAGGAAAAACCCTGGTTAGATGTTCTTCGATAATTTTTAGACGTATTCAATCTGCTGAAATTCATCTGGTATGTGAGGATGTAAAAACAGTCGTAGAAGAAAAGAAACTCTTATGATAACGATTTTAGGCCATTTGGCCCATTCGTACCTAGATGAATAACCCCATTGTTAAAGTTCAAGCATTCACCTGAGCCAGACAGGAAGTGAGACGTGGTTCAGCGTTAAGAGGAGATTTAATTAAATTATTTTCATTTCATTAGTTGTACATTCTACTTTTTGTGAAATTGTCAACATCGTCTGGCTAAAAAAAATCTGAATCGGTGAAAAAGATCGGATTTAACCATATAAAATAACGAACGTGTTTTTTTTGTTATTCATCCTGGAATAGAGATTTTCAAACGGAACAACAATGGCTTAATTTTAATCTCAAGTTTCTCTACATCAGTTTTCTTTATATCTTGGAAGAAAACAACGTCATTACCTCATACATTACGGCGGGCAAGGATTTAGACACCATAACATGCAGCTGGAAGCTAGTAGGCTAACGCAGAGCTAACGAGTCCCCACAGAAGAGCTAAAATGTGGTATTTTAGTAGTATTTTAAACCAGACAGGAAAGGCAGTGTGTCAGCCACTTGTAATGTGTGCATACTGGGCAACATGCTGGAAAAGACAGCTGCATGATAAGCTGCCTTCAAAACAAACTTTCGCATCTCTTTTCGTTTCTTTCCCTTCAGGCGTTGCCACAGCTAATCATTATAACACCACTTACACACTAGCATCGGCTCCACTCCGCCTGGGCCAGGTTGGGAGTGTTCTCATCTCCCGCGTCTTTTTAGCTCTCTTCCCGAGGCAGTCTGCCTGGAGCCGAACAGGACAGACACACCCACTGTCGGCTGATTGGGTTAGGTAAACCAATAGTGTCCTTGTGCCTCCCGCATGCGCGATTCATTATCATTCTGGATGCTGTGGAGTTAACGAGCCTCTGACTGAAGTCATCTTCTGTAAGCATGCACCCACACACGCATGCACACACACACACTAGGGGCTGCATGACTTATTTTTTCTTAAAGTCGACTGTCAAGTAATGAAAATCGAGTCGACTTTGACTAGTCGTTGATGACATCATACACCTGAAGAGGCGGGGGGGGGGGGGGGGGGGGGGGGGGGGGGGGGAATGTCGGTTGGTTCGCTGGCGTTTTTCACAATTACAATTGCGCCCACATATATATACTGTTCCTGCTTCAGCCCCCCCCCCGCGCAGTGGCCGCAAACTCACTGATGCGCCTGCAGCCTCTCGGAGTTCCTGCTGCTCTAAACATTAAAATAATTATTTCACTTTCTGTTCCTCACTTCTGATTTCCTTCAATGGTGTCTGTTTGTTGCAACCAGCAGGTACAAAAACTAACTTGTTTTTATTTGACTATTTTTCTGTCCTGTCTCAGTCCTAAAGAAAAACTGCTACCTGGGTTCGTATATATTCACCTTATGAGTTACCTTTGAACTGCAGTTCTAAAAGATCTACCGACCACAAAAACAGCGGAGTGCGAGCTGCTCGCCGGCCGCAGTGCGTCACCGGAGGACAAAACAGTTGATGCGCCCCGCTCCACAGCAGCGGGGCGCATCAGGCAAAAATAAAAGACAGAAAATATTAGGGCTGTCGCAGTTGAGGAATTCCCCCTGCGGTGATTCAGGGTGGCTTAATATTGCGGTGTGCGATATTATTGCAGCACGTTTTTTTATTGCAGTACTATCTAAACATAATGTTTACACGTTTAAAAAAGGTTAAAAATTGCCGTGCCTTCTTTAATAACACTTTACTGAATGCAGATCAAAGGGCAGTAACAACACAGATCGCAGTAACGTTTGTTTGTTTCTCCGACAGTCGGAGTCCGACTGAACTTAAAAACAACAAAATTCAGGAGGTTAAACTTTTAAATGCAAATTTGGCTGCAGCATCTAACAAATAAGAAACAAGTCCCAATTTTGTTTAGTTGTTTAAAATCAAGCATAAAAAATTACATGTACCGGGCGCAGGGCACTATCATTTCACTTTCACTTTCACACACACGAATGATGGTGCTTTATAGCTCGGTCACGTCCTTGTTACCCACAAGGAAAACCAGCATGTTAACCATATACAGTTTGAGAGAGGATCTGAGAGGGGTGGCAACATTTGCAGCAACACTGAAAACCCTCTTGGATGGTGCGCTCGTTGCACTAACGCACACGTACTTGCGTGCGACTGGCGAGCAAAGGGAATCTCTCCCGGTTGTTGCTCCACCATGTCAGGGGGGTTTCTTTAGGGTGGATGCATTCCTCCTGCAGGTAGCGAGTGAGCTCCAGCTCAGCTCAAGCTCTCTTCAGGACGGTTGCAGAAGCAGTGCTTGTCCGGGACTTCAGCAGGTCTCCGAGCGTTCATTTTTTAAATTTTTTTTGCCGCTGGTGGCAGCTCTGTCTTGGCCAAGGACTCTGGCTGCGCAGCAGCTGACGTACTGAAAACCAAAGTGCTCCCAAAGGAGCGAAGTAACGTTTCGTTTTTATATCAGTGCAGCCATCCTTCTCAACGAGCATCATTGAGTTGAATCAAGTTCAGTAATAGCGGTGGCCCATGATGCAGCGCGGTGGGTTTCTTCATATTGCGATATTTCATTTTTGCGGTTACTGTGACAGCCCTAGAAAACATAAAAGGAAATGAGCCGACATGAACGATTGCGTGTTAAATTTGTTTTTGAGGTGGCGACACCCAATTTGATAATGTTACTGTGGCCATGCTCAGGACGCAGATGTCTGGTGCACGTCAACAATCAGAGCTTTGCATGCGCAAGCTGGTTAAGGTTAGGATTGGGGTGAGGGGAAGGTTAAATTGCAATAGGGTAAAGGTCACAATTTGGTTAAATGTCCGTTTTACGGCGGGTGTCAGTACTGACGCTCTGGCACAGCGCGTGGCCTCCCAACGCGCAGGAGCTCGTCACCTGCTGTCTTTTCCGAGGACTGCATCTTGCCGGTCATTATCACGTGACAGCGACTAGTCTATGACAGGCATAAAAAGTCACTATAGAGCAGTGAGGTCGACTAGTTCATGCAACCCCTAACACACACACACACACTAGGATTGTCACGGTAACCGGTGTAGTGGTAAACCCCGGTAAAAAAGTTGACAATAATAATAACCGTCTTGTTTTTTAAAATGTATATTATCTCGGTGGATTACCGTGGCTGCATTGTAGGCGCAGTGACCCTTACCAGCCACCGTATCATCTGCTGAAGTTGCCGGCGGCACATGAGCACTTTGTTGTTTACAACCAAAACTTTCTTGAAGCTAAAGCTGAAATAATGGCCAAAGGAGGAGACGGCAGCGCTCAGGAGGACATTTTTTATCCCTCAAAGAAGACAAAGTCGGAAGTACGGGCGTTTTTTGGATATTTGAAGAATGCCGAGGGACAGTTGATAGAAGACGGCTATCCTGTTTGCAGCACGTGCAGAAAAAGTGTCTGTGAAAGGCAGCAACGCTTCAAATCTCATGACACATCTGTGTGACCATCACCTACAACTCTGCAGTCAACGCAAGGCAAGCTAACGTTGGCGTTTTAGCTAAAATGCATGATCCGAGGATTTGGGTTGAGGGAGAATGCAACGAGTCGCTATATAAAGCAGCCGCAGCGCCGCTACCTGCATATAAACCGTGTTGCGGACACCCCCATATTGAAATGACGTTATGCATTACGTGACTCCCAGGGGCAGATAAGAGTTGGTCTCTCTCCGAGAATAATTATGAGTTTAACAATGATTACTGCCTGATGACATTTTCCCAAATCTGCAAAGCTCACTGGAAGGACACAAACTGAGGACAACATTTTCCTGATATAGGGTTTATTACTCAAGTAGAGTAAAATAGTATCTGATTAGAAGGCTACTTGAGTACCGAGTATCATCTGATCTAATATTTATAAAATGACGACAACAGACTAAAAATAACAAGTTATGGGCAAATATTGGTATTTTAAAGACTAAAGGGGAAATATGTAAACAAATAAAAAAACATAATTACAAAATAACACATTTTAGGCAAAATTTAGACACAAACTGAGGACAATATTTCCTGATATACAGGGTTCAATTAGTTGTCTGAAAATGTAACACGTTTAAAAAAATACCGCGATAATACCGAAAACCGTGATAATTCTGGTCACAATAACCGTGAGGTTAAATTTTCACACCGTGACAACCCAAACACACACACACACACACAGTGCTGCCAGACACAGACCGAGGATTTCTCTGCTCTCTTTTTCCTCGCCCACATGTGCGGAGATGCGCTCATGACATCACAGGCCACAGACCGCCCATGTGCTCAATCACATCCGCATTCCTAAGGCAGTGTGGAACGAGCGTGGCCAGGCTGTGGCTGGCGTAGCGGAGTGGAGCCGATGCAAGTGTGTAAGTGGCAATTGTCCCAGTTCACAGCAACATCTCTAACAGAAACACGGAGCCAGCCTACAAGGACAGATACGTTAATAAACACAGAGAAATTACAGATGGAGAACAAAATGTTGGGGTTTCTCAAACATTTCATTTCATGTTGTTTATTTCTCACGCAAGGGAACCGTGGCATAAATATAAAATATTTGTTTTTAAAGCTGCTCCAAAAACAATAAAAGGTAAAATATAGACCCGTTATAGATTTTTAAATGGAAAGGATTTTTTAAATTTGACCATGTTTGTTGTAATAAAACAAATTAGCTATTTTTCTTACCTAAATTAAAACCAGTGTTCAGACAGTGCCCTGACTGAAATCTTTCATCCAGATTCCTGTGAAGGGGCATGCTTTTAAATTTATATATTTTACTGGTAAATAATATATATAACAGCTGAACTGTCAAAATGGAAAAAATCGTGATTGTGATTTTGCAAATAATCTATTGTCATGTGATTTTTTTTCCCCATATCGCCCACCCCTAGCCAACGGTGATATTTTATCATATACGGTGTGTCTTTCCTCTCAAAGGTTTAAAATAGCATGATATGGAACCTTTAAATTCCCAAATAAAACTGTCAAAGAGCTAAAACTACACAAAAGAAAGACTCTAAAACTTCTCATGAACGAGTTAAATGAGAGGTCATCATGACTGAAGAGCTTCATCTGAGATTCTAGCTGCTAACTCAACACCTGACCCAAATCTTATCCAAATCTTTTGGGATCTGTCTTTTTTTTTTTCCTTGGCTATTTTTACTGCTCCACACTGATCCCACGACTTCCAGGACACCCTGTTACACATGAAGAGAAGGGTTTGTGACAGCAGAGATTAGGGTAAACTGCAGCTCGCATCTCCTCAGTAGCTTCTGAGGAAACTGGAAAATGGAAGGAGGCAGAAGGAGCAGACGGTGAGAAGATGTTAGGATGTTTAGAAGAAATGAAAGGCAGGCAGCAGAATTTAAAGAATTAAAAGGAAAGAAGTCAGACCACAAAAAGTCTGACACAGCACAGCAACAATGCCACAGCTGAGGAACAGAATAAAGAAAAATTAGTGTTAAAATTCTTCATGTCACACTCAGGACTGACCAGTTCGGGCTATTTAATGTAGCGAAAACTTTATTAAAACAGGAAACAGAACAAAAAGAATTTATTTCCCTTTTTTCTAAGGTTGGCGTTTTGGTTTTCTTTAGTTTCAGGTGTTTGTATATTAAAGACCAAGTTCACTTGTTTTTTCAATACAATAGAAATGGTTTCTAATATAAATGAATGCCTTGTGAGTCAATCTCTGTGGGGGTGAAAAAGCTCTGGCGCTCCTGTTTCAGGAACAAGGAGTTAGATGGAGGAGAGGGAAGCAGAAACTGGCTTACTCTATATTGTCTATAACATTTGGACATCTCACCTCTGACTGGCTAGCACCAACGTGACTCTACCCCTGGCTCTGTTTGCTTTGCAATGTTGATGTTTTACCTCTACTAATAACTAAAGCCTGAAGGAGTTCTGTGGTGTTGTGGAGTTGCTAACGCTAACAGCTAGCTTCTACTAGCGGAAATGTTGTCTGCTCTCACCTGGACGCCAAACCAGCAAAAGCCTTCCCTGTCGCAAGCCAAGATGGATGAATCCATGAATGCTCACCTTCAATCTCAAGGGAGACCTGATTGGCTTTTCTAATATGAGCGCTTCCCCGTGTAGACGTGTAGATATTGGCGGCTAATGCAGGAAGTCGAGGTAGAAGATTATTTTCATGTTTAGCCGGCATGTAACACTCAGAGGGTCTGCTCACGTTTCAAAGTGAACAAGTAAAAATTGATTTCTAAGTGAACCAGCTCTTTAAGTCAACCACACAAACTTTAGTTTTCCAATTAACAATAAAATGATAAAACTGTTTTCTACCAGACGACTTTTGTTGTTTTCGAGAGGGGCTCTCTAAATTTTACTCTGCACTACTCCCAAAACTTTTTAATAAATAGTTTCATATTTTTAAACCAGCAAAATTTTCAAACAACATTAACTCTCGCCAGACATCATCATCACTGGTGATAAAACCCATTTAATACTCAGCCATGAGGCAGAAAGTGTGTGTGGTTTTGAAAAGCACAGCTGGCATGTTTACTTGGTTCTGATCGTTGCTGCTGCTATTTTAGGAAGCGTTCAGGAAGTGATCTGCAGACATGCTGCTGACGGAGGATTCAGCTCCATCAAACAACTCATCACCAACCGGTCCGATGCAGACAACAGGCTGACCTCAGACTACAAAGCTATATTTATTATTATTATTAGTATTATTATTATTATTATTATTATTATTATTATTGAATGTTTAGCATAAGTCAACGGTTTGTTACCGGTTTCATCTTTTCATCCAGATTCAACAACATGAAAAAAGCCTGATATTGTTGATTGTTTATTCCAACAAGTGGAAAACAAAGATTCACTTGGACATAAATCCTCTATTTTAAAACGTTTCCTGTTTCACACACACTCTAAAGTATTTTGAAGGAAAAAAAGAAATATACATTTTTTCTGGAGGTAACTCAAGTAGTCACAATCAGAACACCGTTTACTTCTGAGAATCCTGAAAGCAGTAAGAATCCCTGCACCACCAGGACCAGTTACCTAACTGGTGACAAAGAAGGGAGAAGAATCAACTTACATAAGATCCAGACGTCAGTTACAGAGCAAAAAAATATGTGATCGGAACATCCCTATTTATTTGTTATGATTGTGATGATTATGTATTACAGCTTATGAAAACCCCAAAATCTAAATCTCAGACAATTAGAATATTTTGAAAAGATTCAAGATTCAAGAAAAGATTCAATGGGAAAAGATTCCCATTGTTCTGTCACTCTGACCAGCTAATGAATCCAAAACACCTTCAAAGGGTTCCTGAGCCTTTAGATGGTCTCTCAGTCTAAGGTGAATTACTGAAATAAATAGACGTTTGCACCATATCACTCCTAATTTTTCCCGTTTCACCTGTATGTTACAGCTAAAGTGATGCAACCCAGGATTGTGGGGAGACAGTGGCAGAGGAAATAAGTGCCCATCACATAACTGGAGGGTTGTAGGTTCACATCCTGCCCAGTCTGTCACAGTTGTGTCCTTGGGCAAGACACTTCGGCCTCCTTGCATGTGTTTGTGAGTAGATGAATGATTCACTGTAGTAAAATGTGCTCTGGAGTCCTCTGACATAAACAGATTTCCAAACACAACACTCAGCCTAAAGCGGCTCGGTACAGCATGAGTTAACACAGCTCACCTCAGAGTAGTGAGCCAGCCAGCTCCGTCCGTGACAGAAAGTCAAGACTTTACTTGAGACAAAAACAGCACGAGGTGATCAGTAAACAGTGTGAGGTGACCTGTATGCATCACAGAAACATGGCTCAAGGTTATCATAACAATGGTGGTGATGTTGAACATTACGCTCAGTCTTATGGCATTTTGTCAAACTCTGAACCAGGAAAAGTTTAAGTCCCATAGTCATCATCACACACTGGTGAATTTCATCTCTGCAATTGACCCATCTCTGTGGGGAGCGGTGAGCTGCAGCTGTGGCCACACTTGGGAGCTATTTGGTGGTTTAACTCCCAATCCAACTCCTTAAAGCTGAGTGTCAAGCAGGGGGGCTTTGGGTCCCATTGTTCTTTGGTATGACCCAAACGGGATTTGGACCCCAATCTCCCAATCCCAGGGCAGACACTCCACCACTAGACCATTGAATGCTGCAGGCGGTGAGGCAGCAGCCAGAAAACTCTGGGGCTACCAGTGACTCCACCCCCTAGCCAATCAGTGGCTGACCATCGCGATGCCAGCCCAGGTCAAAGCACTTGCGACCACAACGAAGCAGGGACTGAAAAGTAGAGGGAAAGTAGGAAGAAAATACAGAACCGTGCTTTTGGAAAACGCGGCTAGACTGGACCACATCAACCCGAGTCAGGCTGAGCAGTGCTGTTGGAAAAGGTCTATTAGAAAAGTGCATCACAAGTGCAGGTTATTGATCATTTCTCATTCAGCTGAAGAAGAGAAGCAATGTATGGTGTGGTCACTTTTACAAGGTGTCAAAAGAGTCATGAAATAATAATGTCAGCAAACATCGGTTATTGGCCAGAACAGTGATATAAATATCGGATATAAATATCGACCAAAAATTTCATAGAGAAATCAAAGTTTTTATTAGGCTGGTACTTGCAGATCAGGTTGCATCAGATTTGTCCAAAACCAGTGCTTTTTCTCCAGAAATCACTTCATACCAACCTCAAATTCTTCTCATTATGACCTAAACAAGTCCAAATATACAGACGAACCAACAGGATCCAGCTCTGCGTCCTTGTTTTTGACAGATAAATGTTTACCACAAAAAACTGGACAGTGATGGTCACGTGTGTCCTGCTGCTGCACCGGAGCTGCAGGGTTTCCAGCCCGGAGTCACCATCACTTATCAGACGGTAGCATAGCAACCATGTGGCTAACAGCCCCAACACTCGCTCAATATCCTGCCTGACACTGTCCTGTTGTTCCATCGAGTCCTCCTCGAGCTGTCGTCTCCTCCTTATTGCCCTCTGCAGTATTATCAGCTAATGTGTTTTTTTTCCCTCCTCTTCCTCCAGCACTGCAGCCACTGTGGCACAATTACCACAGCTGCTGCACTAATGGCTATTGATGCAGCTGAGGGCCCCCTCTCATACACACACACACACACACACACGCTCATAAAAAATTCATGTCTTTGGCTCAATAGGAAGATTCAGGGGATCTGGCCAGCCCTGGAAAGAACAACAAATGTCATCTAACCGAGGAGGGAGGAGGAACGAACGACACAGGAGCGGATAAATAAACATTAACCTGCAGAATTATCAGGTGCGGTGTACAAATTAAAGCTGTATATGAGCCTGTGTATGCTTCAGGAGACCGTGTCGTAGGTAATTCCCTCTTAGCACAGGATTTCTCTCAGCCAGCGACCTGTGCTGAGAGCGCTTTAGAGCGCTAAGCCTGCTGGCTGAGACTGAACCAGGGATCACCAGCAACAAGAGCGGGAACGGGGAGAAGGAGGGGGTGAAAACCAAACATTTGAATGATGGAAAGGAAAGAAGGGAGGACAGATTACAAGAGAGGAAAACAAAAGGTCACACGGAGGCAGGAGAGACGATGAAGCGCCAAACCAAACATGAAAAAGATGCAAACATTGGAGGGAATCAATGTGAATCAAAGAGGGTTAAATCATCTAAAGCCGCATTTTCCTCGTTATCACTTAGATTAACCACGACTTTAAAAAAGAGAAACTGGCTAACAGGAAGTTGATGCCGCCAACAGGAAGCTGAAAACTGTCCATCAGAGATTAGATATTTCCTCAGAAGCTGATTGTAAAGAGAAGTCGCGTTAGCAGGGGTCAAAGGTCAGGAGTTTGGCACATTTCTCAAACACACCCCACAGTGGAGAATTAAACTCTTGTATGCATTCATTCTATTCTATTTAAACCACATTTATAATTTAACTTTTTATACCACCATGTAAAATAACCTGGTTTTTGTTCGTAGTTGTTGCTTCGGAGGATTTTATTAGTTTTTCAGCCGGATGCGTTGACACGATGGATGTCAAAACACAAGTTTGAAATCAGGAGCTTGCTTGAAATAAGCTGTGATGGAAAACAGAAAATAAATACCTACAAATGGGGACAAAACAGCAGGAGGCTGTTTAAAACTGAAACAGCTTAGATATTCTAAAAGAAATAAATGTCTGTGACTCCAGAAACATAATCAGACACCAGATCAAACAGTTAAAGAGCTAAAGCTACTCAGAAAGTCTGAAGCTTCACAAGGATGCAACTGCTGGCAAGAAGTTGGAGACTCAAAACTGCAGAAAAACTGAAACAGCTGGAATCTGAATTGGTAGGTACGACACTTTAACAAGAGGTTTCATCTGATTGTAAATAAATAACAGCTGTGTGATTGTTTTTGGTTGCAATTTAGCCAAATGTTGTGTCAACGTGTTTCACATTTAAGCTTGTTTTGTTTGCAACTTCAACCCCTCCTAAAGTCATCTCACATGTCTCCCTATTTCTAACACATAAACACTAAACATCAACAACTTAGTAGCATTTACGACATATCTATTACGAGAAATCTTTTGAACGTGTTTTGAATTCCTACAACACAGGAGCAAGATTCTCCAACCCACGCAAGAAGATTGAGAACTAGGGCTGTCACGGTAACCGCAAAAATGAAATATCGCAATATGAAGAAACCCACCGCACTGCTTCATGGGCCACCGCGATTACTGAACTTGATTCAACTCAATGATGCATGTTGAGAAGGATGGCTGCACTGGTATCAAAACGAAACGTTACTTCGCTCCTTTGGGAGCACTTTGGTTTTCAGTACGTCAGCTGCTGCACAGCCAGAGTCCTTGGCCGAGACAGAGCTGCCACCAGCGGCAAAAAAATAATAATAAACGCTCGGAGACCTGCTGAAGTCCCGGACAAGCACTGCTTCTGCAACCGTCCCGAAGAGAGTTTGAGCCGAGCTGGAGCTCACTCGCTACCTGCAGGAGGAATGCATCCACCCTAAAGAAAACCCCCGTGACACGGTGGAGCAACAACCGGGAGAGATTCCCTTTGCTCGCCAGAGTCGCACGCAAGTACGTGTGTGTTAGTGCAACGAGCGCACCATCCGAGAGGGTTTTCAGTGTTGCTGCAAATGTTGCCACCCCTCTCAGATCCTCTCTCAAACCGTAGTTAACATGCTGGTTTTCCTTGTAGGTAACAAGGACGTGACCGAGCTATAAATCACCGTCATTCGTGTGTGTGAAAGTGAAATGATAGTGCGCCCGGTACATGTAATTTTTTATGCTTGATTTTAAACAACTAAACAAAATGGGGACTTGTTTCTTATTTGTTAGATGCTGCAGCCAAATTTGCATTTAAAAGTTTAACCTTCTCCTGAATTTTGTTGTTTTTAAGTTCAGTCGGACTCCGACTGTCGGAGAAACACGTTACTGCGATCTGTGTTGTTACTGCCCTTTGATCTGCATTCAGTAAAGTGTTATAAAAGAAGGTACGGCAATTTTTAACTTTTTTAAATGTGTAAACATTATGTTTAGATAGTACTGCAATAAAAAAATGTGCTGCAATAATATCGCACACCGCAATATTAAGCCACCCTGAATCACCGCAGGGGGAATTCCTTAACCGCGACAGCCCTATTGAGAACCCCTGCAAACATTTCGAGACATTTTGGAAACTCGTATGAATATGTTGGTGGTGGTTTGTCACCCGCAGTTAGCGTAGCTAGAGCTTTCATAACAGCTTGAATGACAGTTGACCAATAAAATCAGCTAGAGAAGAGTCTGGATTGTCCTGAGCGTGGTGTAGGCACTGCTAGCCGACGATGCTGTGATGACCGGAGCGGCCGGGCCGATACGTAAGCCTTTGCAAGAGGATTGGAAGGTCATTCCACATCTGTCTTCTTGATCCCCAGTGTGTCGTGGTGGATGGCTGCTTATACTGAGCCAGGATCCTCTGGAGGTTTCTTCCTGGTAAAAGGGAGTTTTCCTCTCCACTGTCGCTAAATGCTTGCTCAGAGGATTGCTGTAAAGACACTGACACTAGTCAGTGACTCAATGCAATTTGCTGGGTTCCTTATATAGGAAACTTTTTACTGATTGGCTTAATGAACTGACCTGTATTGGAATGTTTACTTTGTGAAGTGCCTTGAGACGATTCTTGTCATTATTTGGCGCTATATAAATAAACTGGAATTAAACTGATTGATTATAAATACATATATAATACTTTGATTTACTTTGTCATGTAGAAGTTACTACAATATATCTAGACCCACTTGGTAGAGCACATTATAGTCCCTTTATCTGATGTGTGAATTAAACTAAAACTAAAGTCTGTGGATTTTAGAATAAAAACTTCAGGGTTTCCCCCAGTGCTTTATAAGCCTGGCGGGCCGCCATGCTTCGCTTGCCCACCCGCCAGGCTAAGCGTCATGCCCCGCCCCCCTCCCCGACCCTACCGTGTCCGCTGACACGAACGGCACAGCGAAACTAGAGCCCTCCATCAGCTGATACTGGTGAGAAACAGCAGCGGAACGTGTGCAACCACCCCACCCCCGCTCTCACGGAGGAGCGCTGCGGGACGGAGAGCGTGATCCCCCCCGAAGCCACCAGGCTTAACTTATTTTCTGGGGGAAGCCCTGAACTTAATTATCACCATTTGTTATTATTTCAATAATACAATGTTTTCACATTATTATGATTGCCCTACAGTAGTTAAAATCATTTAAAAAATCAAAGAAATTCTTAAATAATAAATTTTTCAGTCCTTTCTGTCTTGATGTGGAAGTTAAAGCTAAAATATTCCATTTTGTGATAAAAACCAAACCCCAATATTTATGTAAAAATATGATCAACCAAAATAAATTTGTTTATAGTTACATTTTCATAAAGAAATTAAAAATAAAAATAAAAATAAAAATATAGAATAGTCGATTCTGGCAGCAAGGTGGCGTACTGAAGACTGTTCACTTCACATTGACTGGTAGTGAAAAAGAAAAACAGATAAATTCAAGAAGCAGCTGGTCGAGTCTGATCTGAGGTCAGCTCAGAGCTGCTAGTGTGAGCTAACGAAATCAAGTCAGGTGCTTTATGTTGGAAGATAAAATGTAAAACAAATTCTTCTGATGGTGGAATCAATTCGGACGTATACAAGGACATCAAAATGCACTGGATCCCTATCTTTCTTACACACATGCACACTCTCTCTCTCCCTCTCTCTCTCTCTCTGAGCGGATCACCCAGGCTTCTCTGATATCCACCTCATTCATATTTTACCAGGCTGCAGGTTTTTCTTTGACACGAGGAGGTGAAAGCCACAAGGATGGCCTCCTATTATTCAAATATCAATAATGCAAAATTTAAACGGTCACTCAGGTGCGACATGAACTACAATCCAAAGTGAAAAGAATATTTCAAAAACAGGAAAAGTCTGAGGAAAATATCATTACATGCAGGAACGCCATGACTCAAAGCAACAGAGAAACTTAACGGAATAAAAAAGTCTGCGTTAATTATTACTGGATGGTTTTTAAATGAAGCAACAAAATTTTGTTTTACTGCTCAAGCTTTCATTTTAAAAACACGTTTACTGACACCCCGACCTCCCAGTGGCCTTGTAGCCTGTTTAACTGGGCTGGAGCTCCTGCTGAGCCAAACTGATAAGAAGCCAAGCAGGCAAATACAGTATCCATGCAAATGCTGGATAATAAGTAACAGGACAAAAATAAAAATGGCAAAACATTACAGTTTGTTCAGATCAGAAGAGTTCAAAGTTCAAAAGGATAAACTCCAAATCCAAAAGAAGATTTCTATATGCTTAAGACGTGGCGTTAACCAACATCGTTGATCATGTTTGAATAAAAATATTTTACTATTTACAATTTAAATGAGTATTTAAAACTAAATTGTCATTTATATAAGACATTTCTAAAACATAGTTCAATAAAACATTGGTAAGCCTTCTAGAAAAGGTTATTTACTTGCTTTACACATCATTAAAGCTGCTAAAGCAAATCTGTAAAACAAGCTAGCTTTATAAACACAAACACGGTGACAGAGCTCTCACCCCTCCAGTCGTTTATCATCCCTGCTCCACGTCTGCCTGATACCTGAACCTACACTGCCAGAGGAAACGAGAGCATACTAAACACCAGTCGCCATTTTCTAGGTCCAATCGTCTTTTATTGCCTGCGGCGTCAGATGGGTGTTTCTCTTTTTGGAACAATGGTAGTTTGTCTTACAGTTGAAGCGGTAGCAGCTGGCCGTTTCTCCTCCTATGACATTAGCTAGAAACCTTTCACACCAGAGGAGTTCTGCTGCAAAATGAGCGAGTGCGTAATGAGTCAAGCACACAGGTAAATGCAAAAGTGTGGTGGTTCGGTGAGACAGACAACTGGATGGTCCAATTTTTGGTTTCGGTTCGGATGTGTTATTGACTGAGGTTTTTAGAAAAGTCAAAGACAACCACTTCATTTTTTTCCCCAAACAATTTATTCAGAGCTATAATATGCTAGAAAGTTAAGAGACATGAAATAAATCATTTTAAGCTGGTTTGTTTTGCAGATTTGCCATTGTAGCTTCAAAGCGCGTCTGTTGAGTCACTGAGGCGTTTGTCATCAGATCTGAGGTATGGTAAGTCTCTTATAGGGCCGTCTCTAATCCACCCAGATATTGTAGGAAGCATTCACATCCAGGTAGCCGGCTGCTTTTCCTTGGGCAACTGTTTTTTATCAGCCCTCTTCCCAAGGCGGTCTGCTTTGGGCTGAACTGGTCCAACACACCCGCTGCCGACTGATTGGCCGGCTCAAATTCATGCCTACCATTAGGAGGAGCCTCTAATTGGCGGGTAGAGTCAGCCAGCGGGAGCTTCCTGCATGCACGATTCATTGTCAATCTGGAAACCGAGGAGTAAACTTATCTGACTGAAGACATCTCTCTATCTGAAGAGTGCACACACACACACACACACATACAGCGCTGCCAGGCTTGAGCTGCCCGTGGGAGGACAGACAGCAGTCTGGACACAATATCAGAGTCTCCAATAGCAACACGGCGCATGGCCGCCTTTGTTTCATTTTATGAAAGTAAACACGAGCAGTAAGTTTCACATTTGTTAACACAATCGGCTGAGGTGATGAACTGGAGCAATGCAGAGCTCAATGAGCTTCTCTTCATTAGAGCTGGAGCTCAGATCACCAGAGACTGCAGGGGGACTGTGGAGGACAGACACCTTTAGGAGTGGCTTGTCAAAACATAATGAGCGTGGCTTTGACTGCAGCTAAAAGCAAGTTATGTCCGAGCTGAACAGAAGTCTTCCAGGGAGACACCACAGACTTCTCTGTTCGTCTTTTGCCCCGCCCACGTGGTGGAAGATTTCCACATTCCTGAGAAGTGTGTGTGAACAAACTCTATCAGTGCGAGATCCGGACTGACGCCATCCAGCCTAGACAGAATTGGGTCAGATGTGGAAGCGCCACATGTTACTACTATGTTATTACTATTTTTAAACATTATTAAATGTTTTATTGCAGCTATCATACATTAAAATCTTTATTCATTTCCAACTTTTAGCATTCAGTTTTCTTAGTCATGAACACAAATTACAGAAAATGTATCTGAATACAGTAGATCAAACCTTTAACCATATGAAGTCTTGTTCCTTAAAAGCAATTTATCCTTTAGCTGGGAAATTATCTGTGTGTTGGTTTTAATTTCATTTGTTAGGAATCTAATTCCCAGTTTCCCCTGTCACTTTGCTTCTTCTTGCTTCCCCACAAATGGCCTAATGTTCCCAAAAAAACAAGAACATCCCAGAGGAATCAGATACAAGTGAATATGAAGACACGCAGGACAGATATTCAGTAAATGTCTTAGTTTGTCAAATAAAAATACGCAAAAGCTTTGGAAAGTACATAAACTGGAGATTTAAAATAAAATGTTTAGTGGAAATGCTCCTGGGCAGAAGAGGTGTAGCGACTGATAAATATGTAATGCCATGAAAAAAATTATTTTAAGAGTCAAAGCTGCTTCAACCTTTAGTTACAAAAATGTGAAAAACGCTCACTCTTTTGTTCAAGGGTCCACATCGAAAGTGTGTGTGAGCGTGTGTGTGTTCCTGTCGAACATGTGAACAAGCGTGGGAGGAAGGGAATGTGGTCACAGCCGCCCCAAATCAAAAACATCCAGCGTTTATGTGTTTTGTGTGCACGAGGAGCCGAGTGCGAGCAGGAGCCAAAGGGAAGCCGGAATCTGAACGTTGCTGCACACGAGAGCAGAGTTTATAAGTCACGGTCAATTTAAAAAAAGCTAAACGAGTCGGCGACAAGCGTGAAACGAGCCAAAAACGGCAAGCTGCTGATGTCACGGGATTTGTCGACGTCACGCGGTGTGTGTGCGTGTGCTGATGAGTGACGGTTCACACCAGGGGAGGGAGTTCAAATTTAGCAAGCGGGCAACAGTCCCAGCTGACTTTAACAATGCCATAGCTACTGAGGAAAGCCTCCACACCACATTAGCACCATGCTAGCGCTGAAACTGGAGAAGTGTTGAACAGAGGAAGGGAAGGGAGAGGGGAAGGCCTTCGCTTTATGAAAACTCAGCCACCCACACTCCAGCCTGGGCCAAGAGTTGAGTAGGACGTGTGTGTGTGTGTGTGTGTGTGTGTGTGTGTGTGTGTGTGTGTGTGTGTGTGTGTGTGTGTGTGTGTGTGTGTGTGTGTGTGTGTGTGTGTGTGTGTGTGTGTGTGTGTGTGTGTGTGTGTGTGTGTGTGTGTGTGTGCGTGCGTGCGTGTGCGTGCGTGTGTGCGAGAGAGAGAGAGAGAGAGAGAGAGAAAGAGTGAGTGAGTGAGAGAGAGAGACAGACAGACAGACAGACAGACAGACAGAGAGAGAGAGTGAGTGAGAGAGAGAGACAGAGAGAGATTCCTGTGTAAGGTGGACGCCAAGCAGCGAGCAGAGCAGAAGACAGACCATCCTGAGCTAGTGTGTTTTAGTGGAACTAACGAGCCCCTCGCTGTGCACGTCGGCCTCGCAGCTGTAAACTTGTTAGAGATTAGATAATCAGATCTGACTGGATGTTTTGTCAGGAAAAGGACGGGTCAGGATTCTGCTTTGAAGCAACATGGTGGGCTGTTGGGTTGGAGACACGTGCCTGTAGCTGAAAGGTCACTGGTTGAATCCCAGCAACCAGTTCCAGCAAAACACAGCTAAAATCGACAGCCTCTGGAGAAACGTTGAGAGCGGGCGACGTGTTCAGTCTCCGAGTAAAATCAATCAGACTCTGGCGTCTTAGCAGAAATCAAAGTCTCATTTTAAGTTTCACACAAACGTCTGCAGCTACAGGCCAGGAATCTCATGACTGATTCCTTCTCTACAACACATGTAATTAACACGTTCACACCTGCTGCCTGCGGGTTGTCAAGTGTCATTCTGGGAAGATTAACGCACCGAAGACGGGAAAAACTCAGGCCACACAACTGGCATCAGGCAGATGAATCCGATATGATGTATTTGCTCCACTGGCTGAGCAGTCCAGTCTGCTCGTGGGAGACGCGGCTGCAACATCGTTGAAGAGCAGAACTGTCTAAAATGTTCCCCCAGAACCCTTCCCTATATCACACATGAAGATGTTCAACTTGGATCAAAAATACTTAAGGACCAAGTCATAAACTCAAACAGGTGTTCTATAGAAGCCTCAGCTCCATCCACGAGGGGAACCTCCTATTCCACCACATCTCAAAGGTTCTGGAATGAGATCCAGAGACTGTGGAGGCTGCTGGAGCACAGAAAACTCATGGCCATGTTCTAGTTAGTCAGAGATGATCTCAGCATTGTGACATGATGCATTATCCTGCTGGAAGGTGGGTCAGAAGATGGTCCATGTCGTCATAAAGAGATGAACATGGTCAGAAACCATACTCGGGTAGGCTGTGGTGTTTAAACCAGGCTCAGATGGCACCAAGGAGTCCAAAGTGGGACAGGAACACCTCCACCACACCATTCCACCAAAAGCAGCCTGAAACATTGACACAAGTTCCAGGCTTTTATGCTGGTGACAGCAAATTCTGACCAGACAGCTGAAATCCACTCATCAGACCAGGAAACACTATCTGGTCTCTTCTGGTCCAGTTCTAGTGATGCTGTGTGAATTATAGCCTCAAGTTTCCTGTTCTTATCTGAGCTTCTGTTGCCTTTCCATCAGTTACAACCAGTCTGACATCAACAAGGTCTCTCGTCCACACAACTGCTGCTTACTTTGTTGCTCTTTTATCACTAAAACATGTCGGTCCAAGTCTGTTCTGTTTTTAAAATCAAACAGCTGTATTATATGAAAAGCAGTTTTACTGCATGAGAGACTGAATGAGCAGTAATAGACTAGACAACAGCAGCGTAATACATGAGCAAGTCGTAATTACCTCAGATGAAAGATTACTTTTCTCTGAAAGCAGACACAGCCGGTGTCCATCACTGGCTTGGACCAGGTTGTTACTTCCTGAGTTGGTTGAATTAAAGGTACTGGTTCTTCCTCTTTGGTGTCGAACAGCTGATGTGAGACAATGAGCAGATACTACTCACTCCCTTAGGAGCCAACTAACCAGTGCTCTTCCCTTTCTGGATAGGAAACGAAGAGTTAAGCTAATTCTCCAGATGTTACAACATTTTTAATAAATTCATCTCTTAGCTCAGAAGCAGGTATTTCCAAATAAACTTTATGTGCAAGTGTTGGAATCTGAGCGACCCCAACTGTGGCCCCCAGCTATAAGACAGAAGAAATCTATTTCATAAGAAAGCATCCTTCGACAAAACCTATACATCATTTGTGAGCGACTTCCTTAATGGAAATGGAAGCAGCGGGTTCCAGTATGTTGTCCCCCACCGTCCCCCATTGTTGAGAAGGGAAGCCAAAATACCTCGTTCACAGGCACGGCCATGTTGTTTTTTGGAAACGGCTGTGTCCAAATTCAGGGGTTGCATGCTCATGAGAACCCGTCCTCATTGGTGTCAGAACGTGTTCTTCCATGACCGGTTAGACTAGATGTTAACAGCTATGAATTTGGACAGTCTAGCCTTAAGTAATAGTCCCGCCCCTACGACTGTGGATGTCCTCCTGTCACCTAGCAACTGAAACCACACTAAGAAGAAGCTGCAGAAATGGAGCTTGCACATGTTTTGAACTTTTTCCTTGTTTTGTTACTGTTTGAAGAGCTACAGCAGATGTACCGCTGGAGTTCTGCAACATTCTGTTCCCCTGAAATATTATGTTTCCCCATATAACCTAGGCAATTAAAGAACACATTTTTCCCAATTCTGGACTGGAGAAAGAACAGCGAAGCCGTTTACAAGAAGGGACACAGCAGACTGCACTTCTTGAAGACACTTAGGTCCTTCAGTGTCTGTAGCAAGATGCTGCAGATCTTCTACGAGTCTGTTGTTGAGAGTGTAATCTCTTCAGCCATCATCTGCTGGGGTAGCAGCATCAGAAGCAGGGACCTGAAAAGGCTCAACAGCCTAATAAAAAAGGCTGGTTCTGTTCTGGGGACGACTGTGGAACCACTGGAGGAGATAATGCAAAGGATTCTCCAGAGAATCAAGAAAACTATGGACAACCCTGAGCATTCTCTTCACAAGACTGTCCGACAACGGAAGAGTGTCTTCAGTCAGAGGCTTCTTCAGTTTGGCTGCAACACTGACCGCTACTGGAGATCCTTCCTGCCAACAGCCATTTTAATATACAATAACTCTTTGATGACTTGATTATTATTATTATTCTGAGCTACTACAGCAGTCAATTTCCCTCTGGGATTAATAAAGTATTTTTGAATTCACTTGAATTTAATTCACAGGACTTAAAAGTCCATTAAGAGGACTAAATAACCTCAAATAAAAGAGGGTTAAACTGAGTGAGATTACAGCCTGTTGGATAACTTTCAACAATGATAAACTTGTTGGAAAAGAGTGAACAACAATGTTTTTACTGTACTTTTTTATTGTTTTTAGGAGGAAATATTAATAAAAAAACATCACAAGCACAACATTATTACATTACATAATTTTCCTGTGAAAGCCTACACAAATGGTGTGTAGATAGTCTGAAAAGCGACCTCCCGACACTGGGGAACAGATTTCAGGCGACCAGAATTTCTCACAACACCTGTCCCGCCGTGCATCTAAGGATTTATAGAGGTGAGAAGACTACACCGCACCCGTTCTCAAATTCGGGAAAAGAAGAATGGATTTCAAGACCATATTCTGAACACTCTTTGAATTTAGAGCCTTTGTTGCGGTGCTGTGACATCACTGGTCTTAAAATCTGACCTCATGAGCACACAACCCGTGAATTTGGACACAGCCAGAGTCTGAAAATCTCACCGGGGCGAGGTGTAAACATATACTGGAACCAGCCTTTAGAGGGCGCTAGTTTTGTATTTCATCTTCGAAATCCAGGTTGCCTGCAGGTGTCTCGTTTATATTTATGGTCTGTGTCCAAATTAAGGGACAGCATCCTTGTGAGGATTCGGTCAAACCCACCCTTACCTCAGTGAATGTCCTGGTGCATAGCAACCATGACATTGATAAGCAGAATTTAAACCAAAGTTAGCGCCAATACACAAAGAGCTATGGGACCTGTAATGAGCTAATATTTGTGAGGATTTTTATTATTTATACTTAAAAACCAAAAGTGTAAACCAAGGAAGCCTCACAAAACAAGTGCAAAATTTTTGTGCCACCAGGTATGAATATACTTGCATTTAAAACCGTACTATTTTGCTCATTTTAAATATATTTTTAACCATTTTCTAAATTCTTCCTAAAATCTTTTTTATATTTTTAAGTTTTTGTGTAGCGCCTCGTGATTTTTATCTTGAGAGGCGCTATAGAAATATTTTCTTCTTCTTCTTCTACTATTCTCCTGCTTCATCCGCCATTATTACAAGAACAAAAATCTTGCGTTTGGCCTGCAATGAATCCTGGAATTAGGTAGGCCAGTAAGGATACACTAGACCTTGAAACTCGGGGAAAACGAGGACGAAATTTTAGTATCCTTCAGATTTTGGACAGCCTTGTTGCTTAGCTGTGATGTAATTAGCCCTAAAATGTGGCCTTGGAAGGATGCCGCAGCCTGTGTTTCCCCAGTTTTCATGATATCTGTTGCAACAACTAAAGGGATCTGGAGGAGAGACTGATATTATTGGCTGATGCTAACAAATTACAGATGTACTCAACTTTGTATGTGTATTTAAAGATGTAAGTAAAGCTAAAAGACTGGATATTTTACTGAATTATAAATGACTCATCTCTGAAAATCTGAGTCCAACAGCAGCAACAGGTGACACGTTAGGTGAAAGAACACATTTCCTACTTTTGGTGAATGAAGTAAAATCATTCTTGGAATAAGAAAAGTATTTGTAAACATTTTGGAAAAACTTGATAACTCAGTTTATAGCGAAGTGCAATAAAATGAGAATATTGTAAAACATGGAAAAAAAATTCTGAAATTGTGATTGATGTCAAAACTAAAAATTCTAATAAAAACATTGGTTCATATTAGCGCTAGA
>SSNQ01034654.1:1200437-1213207 GCA_006942095.1 Nothobranchius kuhntae
TTGCATTTGTTTAGTCATGTGAACAGTGAATGAAATCATCTCAGAAGCTTAAATGGGTGTGGTGTGTGTCCATAATAATGCAAATTCAGCTTTAATAATTTTTATTCTATTCAAAATTTGCTGACATTAGAAGCATTAATGTCAGTATATCGGTATTGCAAGTATCGGTTATCGGCCATAACAGTGATCTTAATATCGGTTATCGGTATCAGCCCAAAAATGTCATATTGGTGCATCACTACCAAAAATAAAATGGCCAGGGCTGCATGTAAAATATATTTTCTACCATTTTTTATAGTTTTCAATAATTGTCAATATCGATCAAAAATGTTTTTAATTATCGATATACTATTTTTCTTTATCGTCCAGCTCTAGTTCAGATACATAGATTCCAATTCTTAGACATGTTTAAAGTGCAGGGGGATACTCTGATCCAATCACATGATCAGAAATTTAGCTCAAGCGCATCATTTTCAAATTAATTTGGTGGAAAAGATCAAATTTCATGGCTTAGTTTCATTTTCAATAAATTTGTCTACATCAATATTTTTCTTGGACAACAACTTCATAATGTCACACAATTTAAGGCAGGCGAGGATTCAGACGTCATAAAATGTAGCTGTTAGCTAGCAGGCTAATGCAGAACTAAAGCGTTGTCTCAGGAGGGAGAAAAAGAAGCCCCTTTCAGACAGGCCATGAAAATCTGAAATG
This sequence comes from Nothobranchius kuhntae, assembly GCA_006942095.1. Taxonomy (NCBI): domain Eukaryota; kingdom Metazoa; phylum Chordata; class Actinopteri; order Cyprinodontiformes; family Nothobranchiidae; genus Nothobranchius; species Nothobranchius kuhntae. The sequence goes on from SSNQ01034654.1 coordinate 1,201,149, forward strand.
TTCAGGACTCTGTCCGTAAGACCTTTGTGTCTGAATACAAACATCCGGATAACGTTTTCCGTAATTAAACCGGACGACGCCCCTAGTAACAGGACCAGACTTGTCACGGACAGAGTGGCTGCTTCAGACTGGTGAGGTTGAGTTCCGGGCAGGGAGGAGGGGGAGGAGGAGGGGACCAGGGGACGCTGTGCGCACCTAGATAGCTCGCTCCTGTAGCTTGCGGCGAACCATGGCAGCTCGCCTCCTACGGTACCGTCTCCTAGACGCACGACGGAGCGCTTCACACCGCTTCCGTGATTCCTTTTAACCATTGAGCTTCATCATCCAGGTCTCTTATGCATCTTCGTGTGCGCAGAATTATGCTTAACATAAGTCCGATCAGTGAGAGGAATTCTATTTCTTTGTCGGCCATGTTTGACTGAATGGTTTTGTTTGGGTAAATGACGCACGTACGCCCGCCGCACTATGTTCCTCCCCCTCAGACATCTGGAACTTTTCCCTGCTGTGTGAAGGCAGCCGAAAGGACAAGTTCCGGTACAAAAGTGGTGTGTCTGAAAACACAGTTCTGGTTAAAAACCGGACTGAGTTGTCCACACATATTCCAGATTGTCAATCTGAAAAGGGACAGAGTAGAGCTGCAGTCAATGCCACAAATCTGATGTGCCACTTCCAAAGTAATCTACTTCTCTTTCGGCTTTTCCTTTCAGGCGTCAGTGCCACAGTGCATCACCCGTCTCCACTACTCCTAGTTCAAAACTACGACTCCCAGTTTACTGCAGCAACTCGGACAAAAACACGGAGCTAGCCGACACTGAAGAATACACTAATAAAGAAAAATTGCGAACAAACAGCAAAAGGAAGAGTTTCACAGGCTGCTGGATCTGCACTGCTGCTGTAGTTACAGATGTTGTGCAGAGAAACGTGAACTTGTCAGCCGTGGCCCTGTTGTCGGAATGTGCATCACTCAATACACCCGCGTAATAAGGACAATTAAAAATATAAGCAATGACAAAGTAACATGTAACTCTAAGTACTTCTTAAACAAGTGATGTTTTGGCAGATTATCTAAGGAAATATAAATACATAAATCAAAGAAATATATAAAACAATAAACTTAAAGGACAACTTTGATGTAATTTTCTTTTTTATTGTTTAGCTGAAGTATCGGATCGAGACTCTATTGGCAGACTCTCAAAATCAAATGATGCAAACTCAAATCGAGAGCAAAAGAATGTGATCGGAATAGGGCTGCACAATATATCGTAAATATATCGTTATCGCGATATCAGCATGCACAATATGCATATCGCAAAGAACAGAAAAATATCGCAATGGTCAGCTCAAATGTTTGCTACACATAATGCATTCTGTCAATCAAACGGAAGCATGATGATTCTTTAACAAATAGAGCTCTCAAATGGGTGGGTTCTCATAGGTTAGATTACCGCCCCTGAGGTGGATGGCACTTCACGTATGGGCCATTCCCATCTGTACCGGGTCGGCCCGGGCCGGGTAGCCCCAGTCGGCCCCAGCCTGGCCCAGTTGATTCCACACATCCTTGCCTTAAGCCCATGTGGGCTGATTCTACCCACCAATCAGAGGCTTGCTCTAATGGAAGGTGTGAATTTGCTGTCAGCAGTGGGTGTGTTGGCCCTGGTCGGCCTGAAGCAGACCCCCTCGAGAAGAGGGCTGAGAATGAGCCTTGGTTGGCCCAGAAAAATACCAGGCCACCCAGATATGTAAACAACCTACGCTACCCGGCCCGGGCCGACCCGGTACTGATGGGAATGGCCCATTAGATGATTAGCAAACACCTGAGTTAGCTTTGTTCTGCTCTTTTTGCTGATTCTGCTTTTCCCAGGATCCACTGATTGCCTTTTCTTGTTCATTTTCTTTTCCCTTTCTTCACATCTTTTACTTTTCTCATTTTGATGATTGTTTTTATTTTTGTTTTTGATTATTTTTGTTCCTGAGTTAAGTTTTTATTCAAATCAAGTAATATCGTCATCACAATATTAATGACTGTTATCGAATATCGCAGGTTTTCCTAATATCGTGCAGCCCTAGATCGGAAGATCCCTGGTTTAAAGTTTAAAACATGGTACAGGTATACCGGAGCTATGGAGTTTGGTCTTTCACTTTTCGAAGCCAAACTTTCCACAGATTTTAAACCGTTTTGATGCATCACTGTTGAAAAGTCACTGTACATCAATCCTGACTGAGCAGAACATTTTGCCATTTAATTCTGTAGCAGCTTTTTCCAACTCAGCAGAGATACAAACCAAAAACCTGTGATGGAAACAGACCAACTCCTTCCACCACCTTTATTTCTGGGTGCAGCTGCTGGATTGGTGTGCATACAGAAAACACCTCAGAGGTTTTAAATATGCAAAAGGCTTGTTTGACTGTAACAGTGGTTGTGCAGCGTGACACACCGCTGCTCAGAGAGCAGAAGCATCTTACTCGTGATCTGGAGAAACAACGCTGCGAGAGTAAATCCCTTTCTATCTGCTGCCTCTGAGTGCACCTTCAGAGAGGTTTTCAGAAAATATCCCCTCCCTGGTCCTGTTTACCTGCAGCGTTAGCCAGCTGCTATGTGGCTATCTTGGGAAACGCAGTGAGGACTCCAGTCTTCTCCAGCCTCTCTAATACTTAGTCTATAAACACAAACACACACTTTCTATAATTACAGGTTTGCCCTGACGTGGGTGTGTCTGAGAACCATTAGACCGAAGCACACTGTAGCGGGGGACGCACACGGCGATGCACGCATCTTAACCAAATTACACTTAAATGGTTTAAAAACGCAACATTTGTGTTGGAAGCTGCTTCGAGCAGCTTTGTCTGGAGAAAATAAAATAAAACAAAGCCCACCATTTTTAACGCATTTCCTTTTTTGCACCTTGTAGAAATGTATGGACTTGGTGACAATTCCTGCCATCAAGCCGTAAAGCCCAAAGAGCTCATTTGTGTCATTTTTGCCTTACGCTGTGAACGTTACATCTCCAACCAACTCCAGCCTGCGCCTCCTCCTGCACTCATTAAGGAGGAGTAGCATTCAAACACACCTTCTCCTCAGCGAATGCTTCAAAGGCGATTCAGCAACGCAGACCCTCCAGATGTCACCCCCCTGGGAATCTTTGTGTGCACATCTGTGTGCTGATATCAACAGCACGTTTGGCTTTCCTAGAATGCCTGCTTCTGAAGTGACTACATACAGCCATGTAGCTGCAGCTTCTGTTCTTCGGAGGAAAACCAGGAGAAGGATTGCAGACGTTCTTTCATCCCCCTTTACAATCCATGCCTACACGCTGCCAAGAACTTGCAGCGTAGCACGAAAAGAGGGTACAAACAGACAGCTCAGCTTCTAAATGTCTGCGCACAAGCCGTCACCATCGGTGACCAGGAAAGGAGCAGGGAGCAAACGGGTGCCACTGTGTCTTTAAGCAGTAATCCCTCCATTCTTGGAGTATTTGTTGACGGCCAACTAATGGGAGGATCAGTATAATGTCCACAAGGACCGCCGGGAGCACCTACACTATTAAAAATCACTGCCGCTGTCTCAAACTGGGACTAGTCTGGCTCTTAAATAACCACCAAGGCAGCCTCAGAAATTAAAGACGCTCTGATTTTGCATTTCAAAGTGTGGGGGGGGGGGGTACTTGGGCTCATTGCTGCAACAAAAGAGATAGCAATGTTGACATTCCCAACGTGTATTCTTTGGTGTTTTCTAAAGGAAACCGGAGCTCGCCCACAGGGGATGTGGTGTGAACAGGGAACATTACAGTTTACGGCTGTCTGTCTCCATCTCTTTGATGCAACCCGCCAACACCAAAACACTGGAAATAAAATCTGATCTTTAAAAGATGAGATCTACAGTAAACTACGATCCTGATTGGAGAGTGTCCTCCACATGTTACCACTGCCCCCTATCAACAGGAAATCACTGTAGCATTCCAACTACAGGATTTACATTTTCCTAAAGGAAAGCAAGCATTTTTAAAGAAAGTATCATTTTTTCCAGTCTTGTAATCAACAGAAAAATGGAAAATCAGAAGTGATTTCCAGGTCTTTGGGCTGGTTACTTTCACCAAAAAATGGGTGGCTGTGATTAACTGTGTGTGTGACTCTGTGGGCTGTTGATTCTCAGAGTGTGTTACAAAGGTTACAGGAGTATAAACTGCTGCAGCTTAGAGCAAGGAAGCAGTGTGTTGCAACTCTGCTGCTGCCTGCCTGCCTTGCAGAACTGCTGCCATCCAATCACAATGGACAAGAAAAGGAGAAGTTCTTCTCATGCTAATCGTCACAGCCCCCCTCTCCAGACGCTGGTGGCAAGTTTCAGAGCCGAAAATCACAACTTGACAATTAGCCGTGCCTTACATACTTCCAGACTTCCTCTGCTGTGCAGAAAGCAGCTCTGGTCTCTGCAAACATCAGCTGTCGCTTCCAAACTGCCCCAGCAGCCTGTTGGCTCCAGCTGCTCTGTGAACTACTAATGCATTAGTTTTTAATAAAAATCTAAAGTGTGTTTAGGGAGCCATTGCCAGCGCTAAGTGAGCATGTCAACAAGTTTACACTAATGAGCGTTGTGCAGCTTGTTAACGGGCTTTAAGAGACGGGGGGATGAAAGTGTGTGTTGTGTTGCAAAGGGAGAGTTAGAGGGGGGGTCTGGTGGGACACTTTGCCCGCTTTGGGCGGCTCTTCTTACCGCTATGAGAGTGTTATTTCTGTGCTCCGTGGAGGACACGGAGTCCGGGTCCTGGTGCTTGTTCTGCGGCTGCTTGCTGCTGCTGCCTCCGGCCGACTTCTTGGCCCTTTGCTCCAGAGTCCGCTGGTACAGGCTGACGGTCTCCCTCCGGTCTATCTCCAGCTGCTCGGAGTGGGCTTGCTGGTAACGGTTCTCGCAGAACGCGTGGTGTCTCCGGCAGCCCTCTATCCGCTGCCTCAGCCTCTCCACCACCGCGCTGTGCTTAGGTATGCCCACCGCTCCGGCGGGCACCCCGCTCCCGCTGCCCGGGTTCATGCTGTTGTTGATGCAGATACTGCCGTTGGGTCCGACAGCGGGGGAGGCGAAGTCCCCCATCACTGCCCCGAGTGGCTGCTATTTTGGAAGAACTTTTCTTCCAGTCAGGCTCACCGCCTCCACCTCCTCTTCCTCCTCCGGCCACCTCCACCTCCACCACCGAGTGTCCGTTCGTGTCTTCTGGGAGGCGCGAGCGAGAAACGGCCGCTTGAAGCGGCTGACGAGCGGCAGGGTTTAAAAGGCAGCGAGCCTGGCGGTTAGCCGCTTCCCCTGCTCTCCTCGGTGCTAAACGAGCAGAAATAAAAACAAAACAAGGCTCAAATTGAACAATACACGCGCCGCCACGCTGCTGCCGACAACAATAACAAAAACTCCACCGGAAAAAAGCAGTAAAGAGAATATTTGAACGTTAGCAGACGGTCCGCCGTCATATACACACGACCCGTCCCGCAGAGGAGCTGCAGCGGCAGCAGCAGAAGTCCAGTCCCCGTCCTACGGTGCCGTCCTTTAAGAAAAAGTTTTGCTGCCGACACCGAACTGGCTCCGGAGTTTGCCAGTGAACTTGCATCTCATATGGTTTTGGTCTGTAAGAAATCCCGGTGAAGATGTCGTTCAGTTGGGGAGAAAGAAGAGCACAGGCGCCCTCGGTAGTCCGGCTGAGAGGCGACTCGAGTTTTTCCCAGACGGCGCAAAACGCGGATATGAGAACCAGGGGCGGAAGTCTGTAGTCAGAGGCTGCAGGCTGCCACCATCACAATAATCAGGTCCGCTTCTTCACCATGCCAGCGGAGTGATATCAGGACAGGATCCGAGTAAAAACCTGCCAGAGGCGGCGAGGAGCCCGCTGATGGACACACGGAAAACCCGGAGCAGAGTGCGGGCTTAGTGGCGGAGAGGAGCGGGCTGACGTCCCTCCAACGACCGGATCTGAGTTGTCACACACGGGAGACGACAGCCGAACCTGGCCGGGGATCTCCGGGCGCCGGTGTACCAGAAAACATGCAATGTTTATTAAGAAAAACAGAATAATTAAACTGTCTAAAACAGGCAACATAAAGCTGCAAAATAAATAAAACACCAAAAATTTAACAAGACAAAAAATAAACTGTCAGTGAAATGTAAATAACTGAGCTGCAAACAAAAAACAAAAGAAATTGGTAATTTATCAAATATTTGGGCAATAAGCAAAACACATATTACCCCAATAAGCTAAAAGAACAATAAAAAAGCTGCCAAATGATGAGCACACAAATACGAATTTCTGTAAAACTAACAACTATTTCACTGAACAACCAAGATAAAAAAAAGTGATATATTGAAACACGTTGCAAACAAGCTACAAAAAAAAAAATAAAAGCACAATTTTTATGTTTCATGTTTGTTTCCTTTTGTCACCAGATATGATTCCAGCGCCGGCGCTCCGCACACGCACACCACGCACAGCGCGTACGGCACCACGCCGGGGAAGGGGAACCAAAACGCAAGCTTATGAAAAAATAATATATATATGATAAAGACAGATTTCAATTAGAAGATGTACAAAGCAAGTTGACAGCATGTTTACAGAGAGAAAACAATACAAAAAGGAAAGGAGATGGACCGTGTTCACTTTTCACTCTGTCCGGGACGTCCGGACTGGTTCTTGTATTGATGAAAATGTCCGGCTTTTCATCCAGGAGCAGGGATCGAATTATGGGGGAGCTGTATATCCTACACATCCAGGGGAGCTGGAAAAAAGTTTTCTACCTATATTACATCATTTATGGACACTTTGGAGCAGAGAGCACAGACAGCGACACAGCGCTGCATTGTTGCGCAGCGCTCCAGGCTGCTGCGTCCAGCGCACGGTCCATTCTCAAAGTGGCGCAACCAAAAAACTATAATTAACACACGATCGTTCATGTCCGCTCATGTTCTCTACTTTCTGTCTTATTTGTGCCTGGCGCTCTGCTGCGGAGCTCATCACCTGCACTGCGGTGATTTCACCTCACTGACGCAGCATCGAAACGCGCTCTCCGCTTTGCGGTCAGGAGATCCCTTTGATCTGCTCAGAAGTAACTGATGAGGTGAAAAAATAAGAATCCAGGCAGCAGATTTTCTGGAAAGTTTAGAGGAGAAGCAGGAAGATGAGAGACAGACAGGACAGGAAAATAGTTCAATAAAAACAAGAAAACAAAACAAAGTGTTGAAAAGTAAAATGTAGGTACATTTATCTCCACTACACGTTTCTACCTGTATAAAACAATAAGTTATACACAAGTCATATTTATACATCTGATACAATTCAGATCACCTTCAAAACTCAGTCACACACCCAGGGCCGTTTCAAGACATTATGGGGGCCAAGGCAAAATGACCCCCCCCCCCCCCCCCCCCCCCCCCCCCCCCGCACCCCACCCCACACACACACACACACTAAATATCAATCCTACTTTTTGGAAAATAATAAGCAGTTTGTGCATACAAGAGAATTTAAGGCGAAGCGCTTGCACATACTGTGTTATTGTGTTGTTTTTTCTGTATGTGTGTGTGTGGGGGGGGGCACCACGAAGCCTTTGTGCTTAGGGCACCAAAATAGCTAGCAACAGCCCTGTATGATTCAGTTTTCATTATGGTACAATAACAACAAGGATGTTGTAATATGTTCTGAGCAACTTAACTTTTTTACCGAAGTTTAATTTTAACTACAGTGTCAAATCAGAGTTTTAGAATATAGCTCAAATTCTTGTGCAGTAAATTTCTGTGAAGCTGGCGAACAGTTAATACCCTTGAACAGCCTCAGTTTAGAGAAACAAAGTTTAGTTTTACCAGACAGACTGTCTATATTATTTTAACAGTTTTGAGCAATGACAGTTATATCATTTGATTTAATACTAATATAAAAGTTATCATTACGGAGGAACTCATGTGAAAATTTGGGACAATATCAGTATCTGATTTGTATGCAGCTGTCATGGCTGATAACCAACATCCAACGATATTTTTTATATTTCAATACATTTTTGACAATCTATAAAAGCGGCCATACCACATAAATTGTTTCTCTACTTCAGTTAAACATCCCCAAAACCCCATGCTGCCTCACAGGACTAAACTAGTATTACTTATCCCCCCAAACACAAACAACAACAAAATGCAAATAAACATTGGTTGTTAATGGCCTCTTTACACGTATTTATTACGTAAAATATTATACAATTGTAATACTAGTAGAATAAATGTAAAAACCAGAGATGCTTGATATTATTCAAAATGTCAAAACATGACAGATTTGAGGTAAAGTTTTGAAATTCCTTTTAATCGTATCAGAAACTGAGTTTCACTCCTATTCCAGATGTGTTTTTTTAAAGATATATCTGTGTGTGTGTGTGTGTGTGTGTGTGTGTGTGTGTGTGTGTGTGTGTGTGTGTGTGTGTGTGTGTGTGTGTGTGTGTGTGTGTGTGTGTGAGGTGCCAGTTAAATGGTTAAAATCCATCCAGTGGGACATCAGCTGTCCCTTTGCAGCATTTAGTTGCAGTTTTGTTCGTTTCTACTTAAGCTTGTCGTGGACCAGGAGCATCACAGGTTTGCACACACATTGTCACACACACGCATGATGTAAATGCCATCCTCCATGTCCTGTCCCTCTCCCTGTCGTTCACTGTGAGCCTCGCTCATCCACTTTTATTTTTATCTGCTGCGTCATGTGGGAGTTCTGAGCTCCATGTCCGACTGTTTGGACCATATGTGCTCGCCTGTCTCTTCTTAACATCCCACTAATACACACACACACACACACACACACACACACACACACACACACACACACACACACATGCATGCACGCACACACACACACAGATACTCACACACACAATCACACTGTCTGTACAGTAATTAAACACAGACAGCATGTGTCTGTGCTTCCACACCATTGGCTGTTATTCATTTGTTTCCTGTTTCCAAGTTGAAGGATTCCTGGTTGCTCTGTTCAGGATAGCGTCACCCTCAGACCACCTTCCTCTCTTTATGTTGTTGAAATGAAAATGAAACAACAGCTCTCCAGGCAGTTGAGCGTGTTTGATGGCTTCAGTGATGTTTGCTTTCAGACATATTTTTTCATCCCTCCTACAGTATTTTCATGTCAGAAAGTGTTCGTGTCAACACTGTCCCACGAGGAATCTCCCACAGTTATCTGACACCGATCCAGTCTCAAGTTGGAGAATTGTCACTACGTAAAATCCACACTTTCATACTCAAGGAGGCCTTTTTATTTCTGTTTTATGCACAGACATGTACACGTTTGGCACTGTTGACCAAATCATGGATCACTCTGTAACTTCAGAAGTGGATTCAAACATTCAGATTTTTGCATTTAAAGTAAGTTTTGAAAGTTAGACAGTGACCTGGTTTCAGTTTCTACTCGACCTGCAGCCATCAGGTGATGGTGCTGATGAAATTGGACAGAAGACTATAAGGGAAGGGCTAAGTTCATTATATTCTGATCAAAAAGTTCACTCACTCACTCACTCAGTCACTCACTCAACTGCTCTCTTCATCAATCGCTCGCTTGCTCGCTCATTCACTCACTCAGTCACTCACTCAATTGCTCTCTTCATCAATCGCTCGCTCGCTCACTCACTCACTCACTCACTCACTCACTCACTCACTCACTCACTCACTCACTCACTCACTCACTCACTCACTCACTCACTCACTCACTCAACTGCTCGATTCATCACTCGCTCGCTTGCTCGCTCATTCACTCACTCAGTCACTCACTCAAATGCTCGCTTCATCAATCGCTCGCTCGCTCACTCACTCACTCACTCACTCAATTGAATGTTTCATCACTCACTCACTCACTCAGTCACTCAGTCACTCACTCAATTGCTCTTTTCATCAATCGCTCGCTCGCTCACTCACTCAATTGCTCACTCACTCACTCACTCACTCACTCACTCACTCACTCACTCACTCACTCACTCACTCAATTGATCGTTTCATCACTCACTCACTCACTCAATTGTTCGTTTCATCACTCGCTCGCTTGCTCACTCACTCACTCACTCACTCAATTGCTCGCTTCATCACTTGCTCGCTTGCTTGCTCACTCACTCACTCACTCACTCACTCACTCACTCACTCACTCACTCAATTGATCACTTCATCACTCACTCACTCACTCACTCACTCACTCACTCACTCACTCACTCACTCACTCACTCAATTGATCGTTTCATCACTCACTCACTCACTCACTCACTCACTCACTCACTCACTCAATTGTTCGCTTCGTCACTTGCTCGCTTGCTTACTCACTCACTCACTCACTCACTCACTCACTTGATCGCTTCATCACTCACTCACTCAATTGTTCGTTTCATCACTCGCTCGCTTGCTCACTCACTCACTCACTCACTCAATTGCTCGCTTCATCACTCACTCACTCACTCACTCACTAACTGACCATTTCATCACTCACTCACTCACTCACTCACTCACTCAACTGCTCGATTAATCACTCGCTCGCTTGCTCGCTCATTCACTCACTCAGTCACTCACTCAATTGCTCGCTTCATCAATTGCTCACTCGCTCACTCACTCACTCAATCACTCACTCACTCACTCACTCACTCACTCACTCACTCAATCACTCACTCACTCACTCACTCACTCACTCACTAACTGACGTTTCATCACTCACTCACTCACTCACTCACTAATCTGCTCAATTCATCACTCGCTAGCTTGCTCGCTCATTCACTCACTCAGTCACTCACTCAATTGCTCGCTTCATCAATCGCTCGCTCGCTCACTCACTCACTCACTCACTCACTCACTCACTCACTCACTCACTCACTCACTCACTCACTCACTCACTCACTCACTCACTCACTCACTCACTCACTCACTCACTCATTGACTCACTCCCTAATTTGCTCATTGACTTGCTCACTTTCTCACTCATTCACTTGATCACTCACTCACTCATTCTCTTGTTGACTCACTCACTCACTCACTCACTCACTCACTAACTTACTCGTTCGCTCGCTCGCTCGCTCGCTCACTCACTCACTCACTCACTCACTCACTCTGGTTAAAAAGTTGTATTTTTTTCCTACTTAGCATCAAATAAATGTTTAGGTCATATTTAAGTGTTTTAGCGTCACCATCAGTAAGATTTTTTTTCACAACAGTCCCAGAATAAAATCCCAGACTGTGCTGGTGTCTGTAGGAGGAATTCTTTACGTAGAGGGCTGTTCTGTTTTCCAAGTAAAATATTTGACCCACCGCTCTTTGTGACTTTAAATTAACGACCAAAGACAATCCTAAAATCTAGAAATCTAGGGGTGAGGGGAACTCAGACCACATTCCTAACATTCCCAGCACAGGAGGCAAATGTCCGTCTGGGACTAAGTCCCTTAAAGAAGAAAATCTGCTTCTCGAAACATAAATTTTATGTTCAATTTAAACCTTTTTGTCTACAAGCTGAAACAAATTTGAAAACTGGGGAAAGAAATAGTCGCAGCAGATCAAGACTAAGGAGAACAGAAGCAGAGGTGTGCGGCGTAAACAATGTAATGAGAGTAGCGTTACTTATTAAATTCTTACTCGAGTAGAAATAAAAACTCATTATGGAAAAAAGTACTCAAGTAAGAGTTGTGATACTTCAGAATATTATTACTCAAGTAAAATTATATAGGCGGTGAACCCACTTCTATGAGTACTGTATTTTAGAAAATTTACTCAAGTAAGCATAACTGAGTAAATCTATCAAGTTACTACCCATCAATGGATTAGAGAAAACTCACATTTACTGTCATGGATTTTCATTGTCAGTATATGTTCATCACCTGGAGGTTTAAGATGCTCTAATCTGAACCTGCTAAGCTACCGGTGCAGCAATTGTCCAATAATCAAAAGGTTGCAGGATCGATACCAACTCACTGCAGAGAATTCTGCTGTTGTGTCCTTGGGCAAGACGCTTAAACCTCCTTGCCTGCTGGTGGTTGTCAACGGGACAAGTTGTTAGTGTGTGTGTGTGTGTGTGTGT
>SSNQ01034654.1:1218444-1237195 GCA_006942095.1 Nothobranchius kuhntae
ACTAGAGAGAGGCCATGTTTATCTGTGTTTATATCCCTTCCGGCCGGCATTTGGCACGCAGTATACGTCACTAATGCAACCACCCTCTTTTGCGGAAGGGGGCCTTCCACAGTCGCTCCAAAGGGATAAAGGTTGGTTTATGCTTGACGCGTCTGCGAGGTCCGCACGGCTCAGTGCGGCAAACTTGCGTCATTTTAACAACCACGTCCCTCCACCTGGCCTCCGCACGGCCCAAACTTTCTGCACCGCGCACCTAGGAAATTTTCTAACCACGCGGACGTTCAAACATGTCACACCCTGTCTTGTCTCCCCGTTCTGTTTAGTCATGTGTCTCTGTTAATTGCTCCCACCTGCCTCTCGTTTTCCAATCACCCAAGCTCCCAGCCCTCATGTATTTGAACTCTTTCAGTCCTGTGTCTCAGGTTGGTTCATTGTTTCATTGTCCTGCGTGTTCTGTTATTAAAACCCTTTTGTTAAACCGTTCCTGCTTGTCTGCCTGCCTTCCTTTGCTCCCGCATGTGGATCCTGCCTTCGCTTCACTCACCGGCACGCTTGTGACAGAATGAACCAACCCAGTAAAGGATCCAGCGGGGAGGTTCTGCCTTGGGAGTGTTTGATCCAGTTTGTAACCGCAGATCACCGGCCGGCTTCTCCTCCTCTGGCCTCATCTCGCCACAGACACCATCGCCGAACCCCGGCTGCGACGATCCCCTCTGCCCTCCCGGAGCTAGATGTGGGGTTGGACCGGAAACACAACTAGACCGCTCCTGCTATGTGGGCACCAGACTGGCTGTGTGCTCCCCCAGAGCTGGCCCACGGCATTGGGAAGGATGCCGGGCTCCACCGTCACCCCTGGTCCCAGGGCGGAGCCACGAGCTCACTGCAGCTCCGGCTCAGTGCGCCAGCTTGGACCCGCCCCCAGTCAGACCAGCAGTCCTGTCTCCGGTCCAATCAGCGCTTCCGTCATCTGCAGGCGGAGGGACCACGCCTACAGCCCAGCTGACAGAGCTCGCCTGCCTCCAGGCGGAGCTTGGCCGGATCCGTCAGCTCGTCAGCCTCCAGGAGTTCCAGCTGGACACCCTGTCCTCCCCGAATAACCAGGAGAAGGTTCCGGTCCAGTCTGCAGCTCCCTCATCTCTTGGCCAAAGGATCGAGCCCACAGTCCACCCAGCAGAGCTCGCCGGTCCAGAAGTCGACAGTCCAGAAGTCGACAGTCCAGAAGTCGACGGTCCAGAAGTCGATGGACCAGAAGTCGACGCCTCCGGACCAAAAGTCGATGGAGGTCGACGCCGTCTCCAGTCCCGTGGTTGACGCCGTCTCCAGTCCCGTGGCCAATGCCGTCTCCAGTCCCGTGGCCAACGACGCCTCTAGCCCAGAGACCGACGCCGCTGCCTCCTGCCCAGAGGCTGACGACGCCGCCTCCAGCCCAGAGGCAGACGACGACGCCTCCAGCCCAGAGGCAGACGACGACGCCTCCAGCCCAGAGGCTGACGACGCCGCCTCCAGCCCAGAGGCAGACGACGACGCCTCCAGCCCAGAGGCCGACGACGCCGCCTCCAGCCCAGAGGCAGACGACGACGCCTCCAGCACAGAGGTTGTCGCCGCCGCCTCCAGCCCAGAGGCAGACGACGACGCCTCCAGCCCAGAGGCCGACGATGCCGCCTCCAGCACAGAGGTTGTCGCCGCCGCCTCCAGCCCAGAGGTTGTCGTCATCTCCTCCTCTGCCCCAGACGCAGGTCCCCGGACTTTACTGGTTCCTGCCTCCTCTCCACCGGTCCCTCAGTTCCTCTGGGCCCTCCTTCCTGGTTCCCCTCCTCCCGCCCTGCTCTGTGTTCCTGTGGGCATCTGGGATCCACCCTTTGAGGGGGGGGGTACTGTCACACCCTGTCTTGTCTCCCTGTTCTGTTGAGTCATGTGTCTCTGTTAATTGCTCCCACCTGCCTCTCGTTTTCCAATCACCCAAGCTCCCAGCCCTCATGTATTTAAACACTTTCAGTCCTGTGTCTCAGGCTGGTTCATTGTTTCATTGTCCTGCGTGTTCTGTTATTAAAACCCTTTTGTAAAACCGTTCCTGCTTGTCTGCCTGCCTGCCTTTGCTCCCGCACGTGGATCCTGCCTCCGCTTCACTCACCGGCACGCTTGTGACAGAACACAGAAAAACATGGCGGACTGGCAAGAACTAGTTATGGCAGAGGTTCGTAAATACAGACATTTGTATGATTCAGCTCTCAAAGATCACCGTGATCAACATGTTAATAATTCTTGGAGAGAAATAGCTCGCACTGTCGGAAAAGACGAGGACGCTGTTAAAAATGCTGGAATGCCATGTTGTAAACAACAGTAATTTCTACTTCTACTATGGTGTAGTGTTGGATGCATGCTGTAGAGCTCCATGCTGCCCCCTACAGTTTGGGAGAATATTGACTCACCGCAGAGACAAGCCGCATGAACCATAATGCTGCAAGTTGTGAAGCGCGTTCCATCTGCGAGCCGCATCACCAAGCGGAAAGTATATGCGCCACCAAGCTTTAGCGGGGCTGACACGCATTTAGCCATCAGAGGCGAGGGGCTCATGCCGCAATATTACTACGAGGCTAAGCGCATCAGAATCGAGTTTTATCACCTTTCCCCTTTGCTCCTTGCCGCATATACAAGACCCACAAATTCGAATTTATCACTCTGTAATGACGCGATGGTCTATCTTATAAACGAGGCTAAAGACTGTGCAAAAGGAGAAAGGCATCCAGTAATGTGTGTGCATTTGTGTTTGTGAGTTTGTGCATACGTGTGTGTGAGTGTGTGTGTGTGTGTGTGCGTGTGTGCGTGTGTGTGTGTGCGTGCACGCGTGTGTGTGTAAACTATCAGGGACATTTTGAGCTCACCAATGACATAACACTTTAAAAATGTTGACTTTTTCTGAGTTGACGAGGTGGCTCCTATCAGCCTAGGGCTCTCCAGTCGCGTGGAACTGGTTTTTACATAAACTTTGTCATCCATTTGTCTTTTCATGTAAAACATGGTTCTGAAATATTTGACCCTGGCCTGACTTATCAACTTCCTCTTCTTTCTCCCCTGTGTGCCACAAACCCTGATTACTACCCTGCTTAACACCAAGCAGCGGAGTCCACGAGTAGTTAGGAAAAACAAAAACACACAGCTTTGTGTGTGTGTGTGTGTGTGTGTGTGTGTGTTTGTTTGTGCTGGCCGGTCTCGACGGCTTAGTGCTTCAGGAATGAATGGAATGTTATTTTACACACACTCCACACTGGTTTTAGGGTGCGATGGTCGGTCCGTTTGGATTGAGAGTGGGTTTGAGGATGTTTGCATGTTTTTCTCTTTTAAGCGGGGGAGCATCCAGCTGCATTTTGACTCTGAAAACAACTATTGTGCTGTAAAAACGTCCCGGTCTCGGCTCTCTGATGCACTCATCTTAGAATGTTTCAGTTCATAAAGTCAGGTTAGTCGTTACTGAATCTGGTCCCAAAACAGAAATGGTTAACGGTTTGTTTTTGGACTTTCTGACTGAGGACAGGGTTGTTTTTGAGTGTGCATTAAGACATGTCCTCAGCTGTTTGCTGCACAAAGAACCATTTGTTGTTCCCTCCAGAACAGAGAAGTGCTTTTTTTTTCACTACCATGCCGGTTTGTCTGCTCACGACTTCTAGTGTGGGTGGTAAAGAATGAGTTTACACAAAACACACACACAACCACACACACACACACACACACACACACACACACACACACACACACACACACACACACACACACACACAGTCATGGAACCAATCAGAGATTTGAACACAAACCCGAGCAGGCAGGAGAAATGTGTTAAACCTCATTTGAACACGTCCTTCCACATTAACACCACACAACTCTCCCTTCCTCCTCACACGACTTCCTTTGAGGTGGCCATGTCCACTCTTTGGCATTCAGGCTGCACATCTCACCCTGCGAGGACCCCGACACGAGCTCGGCAATGCCCCGGGGCAGAATGGGGTTCTCCCTCCTGGCAGGCTCCTCTGGAGTATCCAATGTCCAGCGAAGCAGAAAGAAGGAAAAGGATGGAGCTCCCTGTCTGTCTCTCATAGTCAGAAGAGAGGTTGCCGGGTTGTTGCACTAGACTGTCTGCTTTAAATATTTAATGAACGTGGTGCTGCCTCCCTGAGGGAGATAACAAGAGAATCAGGGTGGCAGATGTATTGATGAGCCACAAGAAGGGAAGAGAACTGCACAGAGAAGGAGGACGGATGGAAAAAACATGGTAAATGTCATTTGTATAGCGCCTTCTTAGGGTTCTACAACCCCCCAAGGCGCTTTACAATACAATCAGTCATTCACCCATTCACACGCTGTTGATGATGAGCTACAATGTAGCCACAACTGCCCTGGGGCGCTCTGAGGGAGGCGAGATTGCCGAACACTGGCGCCACCGGTCCCTTCGACCACCACCCGCAGGCAAGGCAGGTTAAGTGTCTTGGCCAAGGACACAACAGCAGCATTCTCTGGCGGATGCTGGGATTGAACCTACAACTTTCCGATTGTTGGACATCCCTCTCTATCCCCTCATCTGGGATAAAAGGACAAAGGAGAGATTCTTGTTTTCTCTTCAGTGTTAGTTTCAGCATGGTCACAACAAAGCAAGCAGGTCGTTTTAAACTAGATAGTTCTCTAAAGGCAGACCATTGATTAATTTGCTTAATGATAAATTGCAATTGAGAGGTGGCTTTCTGGGTGGCCTCTGTTTGAAGAAAAAGATCTGAAGTACAACAGGATTGACAAGCTAACAGCTAGTCTGAACGTAGTTAAGGACTGCAGTGTCCAACTGTGATCCTTGGGCCACATAGCAAACATGATCTGGTTGTTTTTCTGCTCCTACACCTGATTCAATGGTTGATTCACCTGTTCAGCAGCTTGCCAAGCTCTGCAGAAGTCTACTAACAACCTGCTGGTTAAAACCAGGAGTGTTGGTGCAGGGGAAACTCTGAAATGGATAAGAGGTGGCCCTTCAAGGACCAGGATTGGATGCAGTTGGTCGTGATAATTTATTCTGTTGACTTAAAATGAAACAAGTCTTCCTCATTTCATCACAGCTCAAACATTTTTTTTATAAATATTTAAATGATCATTAATTTGTCATTACATGGCCACTCCAGCAGAATGATAAACAGGTTTCTGCTGGATGTGACGCCCGAATGCTCCAGAAGATTGGAGCTGGTTTGAGAAGTCCAGCATCGTCCAGAGAAGTTCTGACTTTGATGTTGTTAACACTCTGGCTGTTAGCTCGGCAGTTCTGATGGTTTCTCCAAGAAGTTTATTTACACCTTTTACACATAAATAATACTAAATGGCAACAAAACCTTTCATTGAATTTTTATTGCATGATTGCCATTTTAACACATGCTTTTAAGCTGTGAAGCTTCCCAAAGACATTTTGACAGAGTTATAAATAAAAAGCGTTTTCAGTTATTCACAAATCCTTTAAATACTGTGTATTCTGGATGTAAGATAAATACCTTTTTCAGCTGCATCACTTTTGATTTGAATGAATTTGTTTTATTTTTAATCCAGAGCCTGACTTTTATTTTGGCGGTGTAGAAGCTTGTCATTAGGGTCGTAGGTGTCGCTGAGATTTTCGTAAAGGTGAACTATTTTTGAATACATGTACACACCTCACCTGTGTTTACAGTCTGTGCACAATGCCGTGACAGACTAAAACCTCTTGTTGGGAAAGAGAAGGTGGTGACCGCAGTTACCTTGACAACGAGAGGGGAGGAGCACCTTGTTTTCTGCAGAATCAGCGGTCTGACAGGAGTAAGTAAACAAAAGATTTGTGAAGATCTCATTTCCAGTTTATAAAAGTAAAGATGGCCTCAAATCTCCACCCATCCGTGCATCATTTACCCATCCATCCATATTCCATCCACCCATCCATCCGTCTGTCTGACCGTCATCCATCCATCCATCCATCCATCTATCTATCTATCTATCTATCTATCTATCTATCTATCTATCTATCTATCTATCTATCTATCTATCTATCTATCTATCTATCTATCTATCTATCTATCTATCTATCTATCTATCTATCTATCTATCCATCTATCCATCCATCCATCCATCCATCCATCCTGTGTTGCTTATGGGCGATAGGGGCTGAGAGGCCTTTTATTACGTAACCCTGTACAGGGTAATTTTAGAAAACAATTAAAAAAAAATGAAAATGCTGCATAGTATCGCCAGTACCCACAATAATTTACAACATTTTAGCTCAGATTTTAAGGTTTTTAACATTTGTAAGGCTAATTATTGCAGCTTTTATTGTTTGTAATATATTTTTTTACAATTACATTCTAAAACATATTTACTTTACAATCTGCACCCCATAGATGTCCCAGCTGGATTTTAAACCCGGGCCGTCATAATTTGACAGCATCCCCACAACACACACACACACACACACACGTGTTAACGTACATGTCATGTTCACAAAGGATGCTGGGTAATAATGCTAATGATGCTATAATGAGATGCACATGCCCTCAACATCTTTCCTTTCAAAATATGGTAATTTCCTAAGTATTAAACACACTGTTAAGGAAAACACACACACACACACACACACACGCATGCATGCATGCAAAAAGAAAACTGGGTCAACACAAAGTTCATAAAATTCAATATTTCATCTAACAAGATTCTTTGCAGCTCAAAAAGAAATGTTGAATAAACGTGATAATACTAACAGACATATGTTCTTACATGTTTGTTATGAACATTATTTATTATTTGCAAACAACACTGAAGGTCCAGTGTGAACTACGGAAATTGCACGGCTGCAATAAATAACTCTGATGTTCGAAGTAGTGGAAGACAAACCAAAACACATTGTTACGTCTCACAAATCAACAAAAAAGCAAACATGCACTGATCTGAAAAAAAGAAAACACAATGACTACCCTAAAGCAAATAATCGTGATTATTTTACAACTACGGCTCACGTAGGCAATAACTTATCAAAGGCGGTTTCACAGATGGCAGAATGTGCAAGTTCTGCACGTTCTGCTGTGCAGAGACTCCAGAATCACGTGTATATACCAGCTGATAAGTTGCTGTTAAATCTGTTGTTAACAAAATTTGTTTTTTCATGTCTGTTTAAAAACTTGGAAATCTATTTCAGAAAATTTATTTCACATTTTCTTCTCCTGCCTCTAGATTACGTAAGTAAGTAAGTGTTATTGTTATATTAGCTGGTTACGCGGTTTACTTGCACTCATGTTTTCAGGTGAAGGCGACATTCTGCTAAAAACGGTTCCTCTGTAGAACAAATGATTGGATAGACATGAGTTGTATCAGCACTGATAGAAAAGTTATCTGAGATGTATTTTTTATTGCAATTTGAAGTTTCCCTAGAAATTTCAGATTAGCAGGAAGTCCTCAAAGAACTTGCTTTTGGACATTTGACCCCTTAAAGCCTGAAATATATGATGTACAAATACAACCAATTAAGACCAAGACTCTTTGAATCCCAACATGAGTTTGAAGATAAACAGGGAAAAATATTAGTAGTTATTCTTCCTGTGGGGGTGCAGCCCAGGTTATAAAGGTCAACATGTCTTCATGGCTCCTCTGGACACTTGAACCTGATCAGGTGGTGATTTCCAGGCCCATGGACTCCCTCTGATGAGATGGAGGAGATAGGAGATGGAAATCTGTGGATCTCATTTATAGATTTTTACAATCTCGACTCCAGAAGACTTGGTTTGAATCGGTCATAATGTAGCAGAATCCTCTGACCTCCTTGATGAATTTGTTTCATTAAACAAAGACTGAGTTGGATTCTAAACCGTTTTCAGACTCATAATACGATGTAAGACCATGAGACGGTCTGATTTCTAAATTTAGACTAAATTATGTGTTTTTGACTTCATGGCAACTTGAAACACGTCCACACAGGTCAGCTGGAGAAGCGTCGACACCGAGTGATGTCTAGAATCCAACCACACGCGCTGACTCACTCGTCACTCTCAGAATATCCTTTAATCACTGTTGTTTCACACTTTCTTGTCGTGTCATCGTTACACATGGAAAAGTGGAAAACAGGAAAACAAACAGATGGACCCGGCTAACCTCAGCCATCACAGTTAAAGCAGAGAGGACGGTCGAGTTTTTAAACTAGTTAATAATGATAACTTTATTTACACTGCACCTTTAAACAAATTATTGCACAATCATGGAGCAAACATAGCAGAAAATAATGAAAATAGCATCAAATAAAACATTTTTAACACTTTAAGCTATTGCTTTCAAATTGGTTTCAATGATTCTTGAACCAGAAATTTGAGCAACTTCATATTGGACAGCACTCTGCAGCCCTATGCTGACCAGAAACTGCACAATTGGAAGTTTTAGCTTGCTTTTAGCACCCCTTCATGTCCGTTTAGCAGAACCAAAAGCTAAACTTATCTTCTTGCTGTGTGTTCATCTTTTAAATATCTTCATCTTACTGTTGAAATGTCTCCCCAGCCTTCATTAGTGTCTAAAGGAGAAATCCATCATTTAATTAAACAAATCAGCAGTTTTACAATCTAAAACATGCTGGAACCAGAAGTAGCGCCAGGCATGTCTGAAGTTGTGACAGCACTGGGGGGTCTGAGTGACTTTTCATTAATCTTGTAAAAGGTCATTTTAGCACATGCTGGCTCAAGAAAAGGATTTAAAAATATGAAAAAGTTGCAAAGTTTAACAGTTTTGTGGTACAGGTGAACACAAGTGGGAGGTCTCCACCTGCTTTATGGCAACAGCTGTTTATTGTGCCTATTGACCCTTTGCACGTGACGTCACGCCACTCATGTGACCAACCCCATCGCCATGAAGGACGGCAAAAAGACCGTTTACACCCGTTGAAACTCCAGTGAAGCCAGTCAAAACAGGCCAGTTTGTGGCCTTTTATTGCTTTTATTTAGTTGATTTGACGGAAAAATGGTTTTAGCTTGCTGCGTGGTTGGCTGCACTAACAGACAAGGACGTAAACTCAATTAGTTTTGTTTTTTAACAACTTTAATGGAGACTGAGGACGAAGATGAACTGCAGCGATCAATCAAGTGGACTAGCAGCCCTCAGATTTGCAGCGAACATGTTTTTACCGGGTAAGATCAACGTTAATTTATTTCACGGGGAAGACAGAGACAGGGACAAATGTGATGTGTTTATACAAGTTATTGATCATCCTGATGGATGGGTGCGCTCCGTCCACTGTAGTTTAAAGCGAGACAATTATTAACAATATTAAAGCTCCGATGTATGGTTGCGTGTGTTAAAATTACGTTATTTATTTATATGAGCGTCGACGTTCAGAGATTTTCTCATTCCGGTGTGAGAGCAGCAGCTGAACCCGGTAACACCACCAGCAACGGAAGCTGGTAGGGATCCGGACTTTTAAAAAATCAGCTTTGGTTTAAAGTGAAACGCTGTTTATAACATAGTGTTATAAATCCAGCGGGGTGAATTTAGGCAAAGTCGGCCACATGTTTACATCGGTGAACAGCTGCAGAGAGAACATACGCTAACGTTGGTAAGCTAGTTAACATACCGCTCTCTATGAGCACCTGATAGATGCGCAACTTCTTCTGATAACTGAACTGGGCATGAACTAGTGGAAGGAATGCTGGAGGAGTTTTGTTTTTGTTTTGATCACAAAAACAATTTCAGTCTCTATTTTTCCCTTTGTTTAGTAATCGTGTCGCTCACTGTTTACATGCTTTTGCCGTCCAGCATGGTGGACCCACGTGATTAGGTGACGTTGTTGCAAAGGGTCAATAGATAATATAAAGGCTATTAGCTAGCCTTCTCAGCTTTCAGTTCCATAAAAAGCACAAGAAGAAGTTTGTTTTTTTTGGCATTGGAGCCTGAAAGTAAAATAATGTTTTATAAAAGTTAATAATGTTAGCTCGTTGTTAGCCTGTTTAACCCTAACGCCCCCCAATTGGGGGCCTCTACAGTTTCATGTCCCAAACATCTACAACTGTCCACATTCTCCAAACACAACTAAAAACACAATCAAACAGCCCAGATGGGAAACAAGGCCATTTTAAATTGTAATAAATTAAGATACAATGATATTTGAACTTCATTTTAGAAGAGCATCTGGCCTTCACTGGTGTCTGCTGGAAAAAAAAAAACAACCTTTTAACAAATGTAGTTGATGACCCCTGGAATAAATAAAACAATAGCCTAAATTTCCTAAATGGAATTTGAACTCACAACCTCCATCCTGTCAGCACTTTCACACAGGGCAGCTCTTCTAAAATAAAGTTCAAGTATTATTTTATCTTAATGTATCAAAAACCAAAAATTGCTTTGTTTACAATCTAAACTGGTTTGATTGTAGCTGTAGCTGTGCTCGGGGAATGCAAACAATCACTGACACTTGGGACATGAAACTCCAAAGACCCCCAACTGGGAGGCGCCAGGACCCAAAGAAAAAGAGCGTCAAGTTTTAAAAGTTTAAAGATGTATTACTAAACAAATTAAAACTAGACTAACTTTAAACACTAAATGTATGGTGTAACTAAGGTGAATTGAGAGGGAGAATGGTGTAGTGTGGAGTGTTGTTCAGAACCAGCAAATATGGGGAAACGATTAGTTCTGATGGGAGTGAAGGTGATGTCTTCGCGCTAAGCTTTGATTTGGAGATTCATAAACACATTGCGACGCCATTCCGTCGGTCTACGTACCCTTGGCGGAAGTCCCCGTCTAGATGAGGAGGTCCAGAGGTCCAGCTTGGACCTTTCTGGAGCCGAAGCCCGTAGCACAGCCGCGGCCGCCGACCAGTCCAGTCTTGAGATACTTCCGGGTCACGACAGTTTTGTTGACATCTAACAAGACCCAAAATGGGGTCATGATGGTTCAGCTTTTATTCTGAAAGGAACCGTTGCTTGGTTGGAACAGCAACAGATTTTATCCAGCTTGTCGTTGGTTCTTTCGGCTGAAGAGGAAAGTTACGGAATGGCCACTCCAACAACTTCTCTAGAACGCTTTGAACTGGTGTTAAAGATGACGTGAGCATAGTTTTATAATTTGGATGTTTTGATTTACGGTCGAATGAAAAGAGGACAGATTTACCAAGCACCACCAAAGCCACGCCTCCATCAGATCTGGCAGATTCTGACTGGATCAGTAAAAGCAATGTGTCATGTGGCTTAACCTTACGTGTGATCAGTCTCTAGTGGAAACATTTAAAGTTATATTACTTATTATATTCTGTAGGATTATAATATCAAGTAATTAATATTTTCATTTCACAAATTCATTCACATTTTATTATTGACTAACACTTTGTTTGATTAGCTTATTAAAAATGGAGTTCTTTGATTTATTAAAAGGAAAGAGTCTTTTGTCTTCATTCTTCTCTTGCGCTGGAAAGGAAAACAGTTTAGAAGCAGATGCATGAGACCTTGAACAATATCTCATGCAGATTAGTTCTTGCTGAGGAGAGGGGGGAAATGACTTTTAGGTGGAAAACAGTCATTTCATTCCGTTACATGGGAATGCACAGAAACTCAATCTTAAACTAAAACTTCACAGTTTACATTTAGCAAAATCAAACAGTCATTGGCCAAATGCCAAATCATAGAAGTGGGTCTTCAGTAGGGGCTTGAAACAGATGAGGGACGATGCCTGTCTGACAGAAAAGGGAAGAGCATTCCAGATTGTAGGGGCCACAAACACAAAGGCGCGATCCCACCGCGATTTATACTTCATGGTCGGTGTTTGAAGTACCTCAGGGTGCATGCCAGGATGTATGGTGTTACAAAGTAAAACAGAGTCAGGGGTAGAGTCGCATTTCTGTAAAGCCGGGCGTACACTGTGCGACTTTTTCACTCGCAGCGTTCAGCTTCAGCTCAAACTGTACGACTTCCTCGCAGAGCAGATCTCACGAGTCGTGTGCTCACACTGTACGACCCAGTTCTCGCATGCGACCTGACTGCTCACACTGTACGTCTGGTAGCAACACGTCGGCCCTAAAAATGTGCTAAAAATAGCAGTTTTTACTCAACACGTCAGACTTTTTTGTCTTGCCTGTTGTCCTTCGGGAGTGCTGCAGGAGGACACACAGGGATTTATGGGGGTTGGATGAGGAAAACGAAATAAAGAAAGTAAATCTGTGTTTTGTGATCAGTTTAATTTGACATGAACACGACAAACACGCTTTCTTGACAATCTTTGTGAGTAAAAAAAACGTGTAGAAACAAAAACGAACAGCGTGTGTTATTAGGGAAATAGCGAGCGACCGGCGTTGATGCAGGATTGCGCGCGCATGCGCCGTGAGCGGTTCTGATACTTTTTTGGATCGTAGCTGCTCGCAGCTGCTCGCAGCGCCGCTTCAACAGTGCGATACCCTCATGAGGGACGAGCAAAATATTAAACACGCCAGAAGTCCGTGCAACCTCACGACTGCTGATCGGCGGCTGGTCACGTGGTGTTAATCGCCTCTCGTAACCCCCTGTACACTACACGACCGCTCGGCGCAAAACTCGCCCCGATGTCGTGGCTTCTCGCACGACTGGAAAATCGGCTCAAAAAAGTGAAAAAGTCGCACAGTGTACGCTGGCTTTAGCCAATCAGAGGTGAGATGGCCAAATATCAGGAAGTAAGACTCCAAATCCTGTCATCCGAAGCTCTCCTCTGATCTGGCAATCTCCTAGATCCTGAAAACGGCGCACCATGGCTTTTTTACAAGGCCTTCATTCCTTTTAGAAACCACTGCAAATGTATTGCGTGTGATCCACACCCAAAACAACTACGTAGGAGTGAAGTGAATCAGACAACAACAAAATCAGCTTTCAAAATAAAATAACAGCAATTAAAGGAAATTAAAGCAATCACAAAAAGAAAAAAGTCACAGACCATAACCACATCTGGAGATCTATGCTTTATTCATATGAACAAATGAAACCTTAATGAAAAGGTGTCTTCAAACCAAACACCTTCAGAGATCTTAACATCTGGATGGCTCGACATCTGGATGTGTGAGATTTGACTGAATGGAGAAGACTCAATACCTCCTGAAGAGTCTTGGTGGGCTAATAATTGAATTCCTGTTTGCTTGTTTCTTGTCTTCTTCCCGCTGAGCACATACTTGTTTACAGAACAGAAACCCGTTGCATTAAAGAACTTTCAGATCTGAATCGTTTTGGTTACGCCGTGTGAGATGAACTTTATTTGGTTAAAGTGGTGCAGATAAAACCAGTGGGTGGATCGAGCCCCAAGGCCTCTCACTCAGAGGGGGACCTAGATGCACCGTTTGCACTTCTCTGTGGGTAAAAAGCTTTGTAGTCTCAAAATGTCAACTTTTAAAAGAAGAAGATAAACCTGACTTCTGTTCTCGTCTTACATCTCCGATTAGTCCTGTTCCTACAACTGTGGGGATTCAACGAGCTCCATTTGTTTCATTTTGATCCAAAATGTGACTCCAGCCATCAAAGAAACATCAGTGGAGTCAGAGGAGAACAATGAAGGTAGATGTTATTTGTTCCTTGTTAAGATAATTGTTCTATTAGTGAAGGAACTCTAAAGGTTATCGATCCAAAATGAAAATATAATTTGTTGAGTTGCATCATGGGAAGTGTAGTGTTTAATTAGGAATATTCCCTCAGACCTGGAATAGATCTAATAGAATATTTCAAATCCATGATTAGAAAGACTTTAACTTTCATCTTGACCAGCCAGTTTTAAAATGTTAATTTTTTTTCTAAATTTTCATTAGTTGCTCCTCTGTAAAACAGCAAGAGATGCTGCAGGATGTTGTCTTCCTGCAAGTTATCTTTTCATTATTGAGGGAGACTAGCCTAGTGAACTAGACCAAATTCTTGCTTTGCAAAGTTTGGTCTAGACATGCTCCATTGGAACCTCAGCAGCTCCTACCAGGACTCTGGCTAGCCAATCACAGCTCTCTAGATGGGTTTCAAACATATAAAGAGCTGTGATTGGTCCATAATGGTGGGCCAATCATAGTGCTCTATCTGCTTAGTGAACAAATCACAGAGCTTTATCCGCTTTGTGGGCCAATTAGGGCACTCTATATGCCTGGTGGGTGGGATGATGCAACAGAGTGAAACAAGAGTATGTCACATTCATTGTCCAGTGGAATGCGGAGATCATTTGAAAGACAACGGTAGAACCCGCCCCACAACTGAGAGCCGTCAATGGAGCGTGGCCAGACTAAATAACACATTTATTTAGTCTGGCTTGCCAGGCTAGAGGGAGACTGGATTTTTATTTAAAAACTAACTAATAAACAAATATTTAATTTTGAAAGTGTTTTATTTTAAGGTGAAAAGGTTAACTTATATTTAAAAAATTTTTTTTAGAAATTTCTTTGAAGATATTTAGTTTTATTTACCAA
Source organism: Nothobranchius kuhntae (assembly GCA_006942095.1). Lineage (NCBI taxonomy): Eukaryota > Metazoa > Chordata > Actinopteri > Cyprinodontiformes > Nothobranchiidae > Nothobranchius > Nothobranchius kuhntae. Next base: position 1,232,852 of record SSNQ01034654.1, read on the forward strand.
CCCTACTTAGAATTATTAGCCTGCAACTTGCAGGATACCAACACACGACCTGTTTTATTTGGGGTTTGTTTTCTTCCAAAGTGTTGCACCAATGTTACTGTTTATAAAGTAATGCATTTTCTCATACAAAACTATCTATAACAAGTGTGTAAAACCAGCTATGGTTATTATCTTACTGTGTGTGAGAGGTCGTAACCTGAAATTGAAGTTAAACCTTTTTTCTCCATGACTGACAGATAATTTTGTCAATGACACAGCCAGTCGGAGTGTTAATGTAGTGAATGGAGCAGGTGAGGCTGCTGATGAACCCACAGCTCAGCTGTGTCCTGTGGTTTCTGCAGTTTGAACTCGGAGTGTTTGTGTTTTAACTCCTCCTGCAGATGAAATGTGAGTGGGATGAGACAGAAGCAGGAGGAAAGGGTCAGGGAGAGGAGGGGGAACATGCATGGTGAACCAACGGGCTGCCTGCAAACCCCGAAGCGGACTTTTCCATTTTCCCTGTTTTAGATCAACACTGAGGGAGAGACTAAACTCTGATCTTCATTCAGATACCTGATCAGAGCAGTCCAGTTACCCAATGGACAAGCTCATACACAAACAAACAGATCAAATTCGTGCTTCTGTTGGTCTGACAGTCAAGTCAGGGTCATAATTTAAGGAGATCAGATCAAACTAAAGAACAGAGGATCCAGAAAAAATATGTAAACAAAACATAAATTACAGAAAAAGGCAACAAAAGATGAAGATTCAGCAGCAAAGAAAGGAAAAATCTTAGAGGGGATCAACAGAATTAAACTCAGGTGTGAACAAATGTATAGGAGAACTAGCCCTTCAAAATAAAGCAGGAAGTTTGCCAGGCAAGGCATCCTATTTATGTGAAAATATACGGTCATGGCCCATTGATGGCTTAGTCATGGGGCGGGATCAAGGGTTGTCTTTCAAACTGTCTCTGTATGCTTTTGGATAACAAACAACGTGACATACTCATCGTTACAGATGTCAGTGAACGAGGTAGTTCGCCATAATCCATCAAAGAAGATCCAAATACACTCTTTTCCCAAAGAAATGTAAGTACCTGTATCTGCTCTTGACTCAAAGAAAAGCTCAAGTCTAAATAGTCCAAAGGCCAGAGCCAGATGCCATCTTTTTTTTTTCAGTAACACCCCACCCACCAACAGAGTGCTGTGATTGGCCCACCAAACCAGTGGAGTGCTGTGATTGGACCTTGATGGAGGCGTCGCTTTCTTAGTTTTGCTCAGTAGCACTAACGTCCCGCCCACCTGGCTGATAGAGCACTGTGATTGGCCAGCCGTAACACTGGTTGGGGCTGCAGACGTTCCAATGGAGCGTTGCTAGACCAATATGCAGAGCAAAACCATTTTGCTTCAGCAAATGATGGTCTAGGCTAACAGGAAGTAACCTCATCTGGGAAAGTGACCTTGGAAACAACGAACTTAAGCCGTTTTTACAAAACAATGCCGTCAATATGCTGCAACGTCGTGGCGGCATCAGGGAGCCTTGGGTCGTTTATAAGTGGTTAGANACTTTCAGATCTGAATCGTTTTGGTTACGCCGTGTGAGATGAACTTTATTTGGTTAAAGTGGTGCAGATAAAACCAGTGGGTGGATCGAGCCCCAAGGCCTCTCACTCAGAGGGGGACCTAGATGCACCGTTTGCACTTCTCTGTGGGTAAAAAGCTTTGTAGTCTCAAAATGTCAACTTTTAAAAGAAGAAGATAAACCTGACTTCTGTTCTCGTCTTACATCTCCGATTAGTCCTGTTCCTACAACTGTGGGGATTCAACGAGCTCCATTTGTTTCATTTTGATCCAAAATGTGACTCCAGCCATCAAAGAAACATCAGTGGAGTCAGAGGAGAACAATAAAGGTAGATGTTATTATTTGTTCCTTGTTAAGATAATTGTTCTATTAGTGAAGGAACTCTAAAGGTTATCGATCCAAAATGAAAATATAATTTGTTGAGTTGCATCATGGGAAATGTAGTGTTTAATTAGGAATATTCCCTCAGACCTGGAATAGATCTAATAGAATATTTCAAATCCATGATTAGAAAGACTTTAACTTTCATCTTGACCAGCCAGTTTTAAAATGTTAATTTTTTTTCTAAATTTTTATTAGTTGCTCCTCTGTAAAACAGCAAGAGATGCTGCAGGATGTTGTCTTCCTGCAAGTTATCTTTTCATTATTGAGGGAGACTGGATTTTTATTTAAAAACTAATTAATAAACAAATATTTAATTTTGAAAGTGTTTTATTTTAAGGTGAAAAGGTTAACTAATATTTTAAAAAATTTTCTTAGAAATTTCTTTGAAGATATTTAGTTTTATTTACCAACCCTACTTAGAATTATTAGCCTGCAACTTGCAGGATACCAACACACGACCTGTTTTATTTGGGGTTTGTTTTCTTCCAAAGTGTTGCACCAATGTTATTGTTTATAAAGTAATGCATTTTCTCATACAAAACTATCTATAACAAGTGTGTAAAACCAGCTGTGGTTATTATCTTACTGTGTGTGAGAGGTCGTAACCTGAAATTGAAGTTAAACCTTTTTTCTCCATGACTGACAGATAATTTTGTCAATGACACAGCCAGTCGGAGTGTTAATGTAGTGAATGGAGCAGGTGAGGCTGCTGATGAACCCACAGCTCAGCTGTGTCCTGTGGTTTCTGCAGTTTGAACTTGGAGTGTTTGAGTGTTTTAACTCCTCCTGCAGATGAAATGTGAGTGGGATGAGACAGAAGCAGGAGGAAAGGGTCAGGGAGAGGAGGGGGAACATGCATGGTGAACCAACGGGCTGCCTGCAAACCCCGAAGCGGACTTTTCCATTTTCCCTGTTTTAGATCAACACTGAGGGAGAGACTAAACTCTGATCTTCATTCAGATACCTGATCAGAGCAATCCAGTTACCCAATGGACAAGCTCATACACAAACAAACAGATCAAACTCGTGCTTCTGTTGGTCTGACAGCCAGGTCAGGGTCATAATTTAAGGAGATCAGATCAAACTAAAGAACAGAGGATCCAGAAAAAATATGTAAACAAACCATAAATGACAGAAAAAGGCAACAAAAGATAAAGATTCAGCAGCAAAGAAAGGAAAAATCTTAGAGGGGATCAACAGAATTAAACTCAGGTGTGAACAAATGTATAGGAGAACTAGCCCTTCAAAATAAAGCAGGAAGTTTGCCAGGCAAGGCATCCTATGTATGTGAAAATATACGGTCATGGCCCATTGATGGCTCTTAGTCATGGGGCGGGATCAAGGGTTGTCTTTCAAACTGTCTCTGTATGCTTTTGGATAACAAACAACGTGACATACTCATCGTTACAGATGTCAGTGAACGAGGTAGTTCGCCATAATCCATCAAAGAAGATCCAAATACACTCTTTTCCCAAAGAAATGTAAGTACCTGTATCTGCTCTTGACTCAAAGAAAAGCTCAAGTCTAAATAGTCCAAAGGCCAGAGCCAGATGCCATCTTTTTTTTTTTTCAGTAACACCCCACCCACCAACAGAGTGATGTGATTGGCCCACCAAACCAGTGGAGTGCTGTGATTGGACCTTGATGGAGGCGTCGCTTTCTTAGTTTTGCTCAGTAGCACTAACGTCCCGCCCACCTGGCTGATAGAGCACTGTGATTGGCCAGCCGTAACACTGGTTGGGGCTGCAGACGTTCCAATGGAGCGTTGCTAGACCAATATGCAGAGCAAAACCATTTTGCTTCAGCAAATGATGGTCTAGGCTAACAGGAAGTAACCTCATCTGGGAAAGTGACCTTGGAAACAACGAACTTAAGCCGTTTTTACAAAACAATGCCGTCAATATGCTGCAACGTCGTGGCGGCATCAGGGAGCCTTGGGTCGTTTATAAGTGGTTAGACAGTGGTGGTAATGTGGCGCAATCGTGTCCTTTTTACAAAAGATAAAGTGATGGCGACATAGAATGGGTATGGGGGCAGTCCCTGCACTGCCGCAGGCTTCCGTTTATCTTGGACATGACTTACTTTTTATTGCGATCGAAGCCTTGCTCATCAAGTGTTTTTAACAAGCCGCTCCCGTGTTTACTTTCATTTTCAATTAAGTTGCCGGCAGGAGCTCGACATTAACTCCCTACATCATCATGACACCTCCTTTGTAATTGTGGTAATATTACGCCAATTTGCCAGCTAGGTGTGTCTTTTAAAAGGGGCTAGAGAAAACATTAGGCCAGTATTCACAAACCATACCAGTTTTTCCACCTTAAGGGATAGATTCCAGATGACCAAACATCCCAAAAAGTCTAAATCCTGGTGGATGGAGGAGAAACTAGAAGAGAGTCCAAG
>SSNQ01034654.1:1237205-1262718 GCA_006942095.1 Nothobranchius kuhntae
GCACAATCTATGCTGGCGCTTAGTGTGAGGTATAACCAAAAGGCCTTGTTCACCCAATCTCAATGACCTGCTCAGGACATAATGGGTCAGGAGGACTGCAGTGTAACTAGGGGCTTGGTTGTCCAAGGCTGTATTTGTCAGAAGCAAGATTTAAAATTTAGCTCTCAAACAGACGTGAAGCTGAAAAGATAGAGGTGTGGTATGAGCGGATTTGGAAGATCATGTGAGAAGTCTAGTTGCAGCATTTTGAACAACCTGATGACGTTCCAGAGACAGAGTTCAAACAGGAAAATAAATTCTTATAAGAATCAAGGTGGAAGGAGTCAAAACCGTAGAGTATAATGTCCAATTCTGGTCTGGAGACAAAATTGTGCAGTTTAGCCATGCAGCTAAACTGAGCATAGCAAGTGTGAGTCAAAGACTCAACATGGCTGTCAGAGGTGAAACATAAGCTAAACTAAGACTGAGATTTCTAATAGTTGGTCTAAGCTAAGGGGCTAATAGACCTAGCGCCTTGCTAATTGCATACATGAGCTTGTCAGGTAGTCACTTCCATTCAGCCTATCAGTCCAGAGGCCTTCCATGAGTGGTGGAAACGGGTACCACTCAGGTCTAGATGTACACCTGATTTGTAGGATGGATCGGGCACCTCACGCTTCTAGCAGGACCTCCTTGAAGCTGAAGCCAGTGGCCTCAAAACAAAAACTGGCCCTGGTGGTGAATCCTGGCAAAATCAGGTCCATGATGAATGATGAAAAAGCTTGCATGCATACATGCATGCATAGGCCCTGATTAAATTTTTAACGCCTGATATTTGGTTAAAAAATTATAAATAAATAAAAATGAGTAAAGTAAGAGACAGACTCATGATAGAAAAAAAATCAACGAAGGTTTAAAGGTGTGGGAAACTCATTTAACCCTCTGGAGGCAGGCGTCGTTGATTTGCAACAGCAACACGACTCTACCACTGACTTGCAACGTGGATGTTTTACCTCAACAAAGAACACAAACCTGGAGGAGTTTCTCTGTGTGGTGGTGTTGCTAATGCTAACAGTTAGCTTAGTCGGGACGTTTTCTGCTGATTCCTGGACGATAAACCAAAAACAGCTTTTCCCGTCGTGAGTCAAGATGGGTGAGTCCATGAATGTGAAGTGACAATGTGATGTAGATCTGTCAGGCTTTTCAAATCCTGTATATGCAGGAGGTGTAGGAGACCATTATCATGTTCAACCTGCATGAAAATCTCACAGTGACCGATTATATTCAGAAATAATCATTAAAAAAGGGTTTTCAGAGTTCCACACCTTTATGAAGTTCATGACTTCTCCTGCAGCATCAACAGGTCAAACCAGATGTTTACGATGGTAAGTGGGTTACAGCAGCCTGAAAGGGACATTTCAGATTTTCTAAAATGTGTTTCACCTAAAAACTCTTTACATTACCATCAGTACTGCATTACAGATTGTAATCTTATTACTTACCTGGTGCATCTGGGGTCAGGTCCAAAAGGAACTTTTGACAATTCCTACCTAAACATACATGGAATTGATGCAGAATAAAGGTTTGTAAAGTAATGTTTGCATAATATTTGGTGAAATTTAATATACTGGAGCAAAAGTTCGATAGTAAATATAAGTTTCACATAAAGCTAGTTTGATATACAAACTCAGATCTGTACATGATCCCTAAGACTCACTCAGCAGTCAGCTGAGCTTCTCCTTTCCCTCAAATATCATTCGGGCCTCACAGGTTTCTGTTGTGTTGCTATGGTGATGAAGGCGGAAATCCCAGGGAGGAGTGGATGAAGCTCGGAAAATATTTTAATGTGAGAGGATCCTGCAGGTTGTGATAATTCAGGTTTACAGTTTGACCTCCCATTCTTCCGCTGGCCCCTCTGGGGTTTTCTCACCCAAAAAGGTAGATTTGTCTTTCTTTGATTGAATATCTCACCAGGAAAATTAGAATATTCATGATTAATTCACACATATGAATAGATCTTGGAAAGACTATTAATTTCATATGTTAAAATGCAGCTTTTGCTGCTAAAATAAAGATAAATTTCAGGATAACAGAATTCAACCAGAGGAAGGATTTTGTTTGTGTGTTTTTTTCAACAGTGAAGCATCCTCACAGCAGAGACACAGGGACAACATTGAAGACCCTGCAGGAGACACAAACACACTGAAGTGCTCGGCACTGGAGATGGACAGATGGACGAGTGCTCTTTTGCTGCCTCTTCTGCTCTGTGTGTGTGTGTGTGTGTGTTTGTGTGTGTGTGTGTGTGTGTGTGTGTGTGTGTGTGTTAACTACACATGCATGTGTATGAATGTGTGTGACTCCATACTTAACGTAACACTGGCAGGCTGATGGTGCCAAAGTGGACATCTGGTCTGCAAACCATCATAGGAGGAGAGGATGGAGAAAAGAAGGAATACTCTCCTCTTCACATCTCCCTTCTCAGACCCCAGCCTGGTTTTGATGACATCAAACCATCATCAAACACACAGAGAAAGGGAAGAAACACACACGATTCACATATTTTAAAAGCAAAAACAAACTATTATGAAGCAAAAAGAAGGGCAGACACACTAATGGAGACTTTAATAAACATGGTTCATTATTTTAAAACAAGGGAAGATACTGGAATACAAGAAATATACAATAAATAATTATTTTTACTTAAATAATTATAACGATAAAAAAAATTAGCCAAAAAGCTTGAAACAAACAAAGATATCATTGTTATACAAAGTGTTATGACAAACTATGAAATACTAGTTCATTGTAGAACTAGAATTAATTATTGGCATATTTTGTTATAATTTTTTTATTATGCGACGTCTGATTGGAATTTTTGATTTTTCTTTTAAATGGAAAAGCGCACACTTGTTCATTAATAAATTATTAGAGGATAAACCATTTAGACCCGTTTGTTTGTTATATTACTGTGAAATATTGACTTTAACTGTAGCTTTGGTTGAGTTTTTACTAGGGGTGGGATTTTAAGGCATTACATACGATTAATTATTACGTGAAAATAATGCGATAATAAAAATGAACGCATTTAACCCTTTGAGCCTGAGGTTTAGCAGCTAAATACACACCAAAAAAGAAATAAAGCCGCACCTCTAAAACTTCTGAACTTTGGCTACAAGTTCATGCAAACCTGTTTATTTGCTCCAAACACAACTAAAACTACAATCTAATGAGGGATTGGAAATCCCTCTTTATGTCTGAGTGATTTTTGCCTTCATTTCTGTCTCTAACGCTGCTAAATTCTAATTTTACTCACACTCTATCCACTCATTTTGAAGCTAAGGCCTATAATGATCCTCAAAAGTTTACACATAAAATTCACAGAAATAGAAGCAAGAGAGCAACAAAACCAAATATTACAAGTTCATAATAATAATGTCCATGTCTATTGTTAGAATCACTGCCTCATTATTTTTGTTTAACAATTACTTTTGGGACAATTTTTTTGACCAATTAAACTGTGATTAATTAATATTAATTAATTAATTACAAAACCTTGAATTATTTTGATATTTTTTTAATCAAGTCCCACCCCTAGTTTATACATACCGTAAATCCTCTAATACAGGCCCGGGTCTGTATTTGACTCAAGCTCATCAAGCTCCAGGCCTTTATTGGAAGGAGGACCAGAATTAGAGCGAGGCCTCTATTTCTATTTGAGCAAAATGAACTAATGGTTCGCTGGAATTTTTGACAATTAAAATTGCGCCCACATTTTCAAAGTCAAACACATTTCTTTTAACAACGGTAGTTTCTGCTTCAGCCCTCTCCCCCCTCCGCTGTCCAGCGGCCGCAAACTCACTGATGCGCCTGCAGCCTCTCAGAGTTCCCGCTGCTCTAAACATTAAAATAATTATTTCATTTTCTGTTCCTCACTTCTGATTACCTTCGATGGTGTCTGTTTGTTGCAACCACCAGGTACAAAAACTAACTTGTTTTTATTTGACTATTATTCTGTCCTGCCTGTTTATTATCTTCCTGCATCTCCTCTCAATCCTAAAGAAAAACTGCTACCTGGGTTCATATATATTCACCTCATGAGTTACCTTTGAACTGCAGTTCTAAAAGATCTATCGACCGCAAAAACAGCGGAGTGCGAGCTGCTTGCCGGCCACATCAGTTAGGTACGTCACCGAGGACAAAACAGGTGATGCGCCCCGATCCACAGCAGCGAAACGCATCAGGCACAAATAAAAGAAAAGAAAAACAAAAAACATAAAAGGAAATCAGCCGACATGAACGATCGCGTGTTAAATTAGTTTTTGAGGTGGCGACACCTGATTTGATAGTGTTACTGTGGCCGTGCTTAGGACGCAGATGTCTGGAGTGCGTCAACAATCAGAGCTTTGCATGCACAAGCTGGTTAAGGTTAGGATGGGGGTGAGGGGAAGGTTAAATTGTAAGAGGGTAAAGGTCACAATTTGGTTAAATGGCTGTTTTACGACGGGTGTCGGTACCGACGCTCTGGCACAGCGCGTTGCCTCCCGACACGCAGGAGCTCGTCACCTGCTGACAGCAGGCTGCTGTCTTTTCTGTGGACTGCATCTTGCCGGTCATTATCACGTGACAGGGACTAGTCGATGACAGGCATAAAAAGTCACTAAAGAGCGGTGAAGTCGACTAGTGACTAGTTCATACAACCCCTACTGCTCCCCAGAGTGTTCTGCAGCATAATCAGCACGTTCTCTTTGAACTTGATATCAAATTTTCGCCTCCTCTTCGTCTCCGCATGGTTAAAGTTACCCTCGCGGTTTATCACTGGCAAATCAAAAGTGAGACGGATGACACAACTGCCCCCCGTACTTGCTTGTTACCACATTCCACCCGGCCACAATAAAAGAACGCCCATTATTCACCTCCGCCGACTCCGACACCGGCCAAAATATGATACCCGGCAGTTAATTAAATACAGGCTAATATTAGAGGATTTACGGTAAGATAAACTTTTATTCTAGGTTTTATCAAAACAACTTCTTTGTGGTGTCATATTATTAATCTGTCATACGTGTGAAAAACATCACTTTATTTCATCTCATATTTATTTTAAAATGTTTTATTTCTGTGGAGGATTTCAGAATAAGACCCAACTGTCTGTTGACTGGACTGATACATTTTAAACAAGGGGACAAAACATTAGAGGGAACTGGTTGATTTTACATTTTTGTTTTCTTCTGCCAGAGACATGATCACATATTTCTGACAGAAAAAAACAACTAAAACCTTTTATTATGTTATGAGATTTATAAAGAACATGTGTCATAGGAAGAAGAAAGACTTCAAATATTATAAATCTGGATTTTTCAATATTAGAACAATATCAATGAGCTCCTAAATCGACAATTTATTCTGATAAGTGTTATTATTTTAACCGAGGGACATTTTAATAATACTTTGGTAGCAGCGTCCATATCAGAACTTATTTTAATCCTTCACAATAAGAGTCTTAAACGAACATACATACATTAAAACAGACGCGACCTTTCGGGTCTTCTTAACTTCTACTCAGTTTATCATCACCGTTCCACTTGTGTCCCTCTCATTCACACACGTATTTTTTCTTGCTGGGACTTTTCTTCATTCCTCTCTCTAGCATTTCCTCCACAGGCTTCCTGCTCCCTACCATCTGTCAGCCTGTCCATCACCAAAACAAAGAAGAAGGGGCTTAGATCTGATCCTTGATGCACACCTCATCACTCCAGACCTCTTCATACACCGGCACGAGCACGAGCATTTAAGCTGTAGGTTGGTGCTTGTCACAATCTTCAGCCAGCAGGATAAATACAGGGAGTGCAGAATTATTAGGCAAATGAGTATTTTGTCCACATCATCCTCTTCATGCATGTTGTCTCACTCCAAGCTGTATAGGCTCGAAAGCCTACTACCAATTAAGCACATTAGGTGATGTGCATCTCTGTAATGAGAAGGGGTGTGGTCTAATGACAGCAACACCCTATATCAGGTGTGCATAAGTATTAGGCAACTTCCTTTCCTTTGGCAAAACGGGTCAAAAGAAGGACTTGACTGGCTCAGAAAGGTCAAAAATAGTGAGATATCTTGCAGAGGGATGCAGCAGTCTTAAAATTGCAAAGCTTCTGAAGCGTGATCATCGAACAATCAAGCGTTTCATTCAAAATAGTCAACAGGGTTGCAAGAAGCGTGTGGAAAAACCAAGGCACAAAATAACTGCCCATGAACTGAGAAAAGTCAAGCGTGCAGCTGCCAAGATGCCACTTGCCACCAGTTTGGCCATATTTCAGAGCTGCAACATCACTGGAGTGCCCAAAAGCACACGGTGTGCAATACTCAGAGACATGGCCAAGGTAAGAAAGGCTGAAAGACGACCACCACTGAACAAGACACACAAGCTGAAACGTCAAGACTGGGCCAAGAAATATCTCAAGACTGATTTTTCTAAGGTTTTATGGACTGATGAAATGAGAGTGAGTCTTGATGGGCCAGATGGATGAGCCCGTGGCTGGATTGGTAAAGGCCAGAGAGCTCCAGTCCGACTCAGACGCCAGCAAGGTGGAGGTGGAGTACTGGTTTGGGCTGGTATCATCAAAGATGGGCTTTTGGGGCCTTTTCGGGCTGAGGATGGAGTCAAGCTCATCTCCCAGTCCTACTGCCAGTTTCTGGAAGACACCTTCTTCAAGCAGTGGTACAGGAAGAAGTCTGCATCCTTCAAGAAAAACATGCAGGACAATGCTCCATCACACGCGTCCAAGTACTCCACAGCGTGGCTGGCAAGAAAGGGTATAAAAGAAGAGAAACTAATGACATGGCCTCCTTGTTCACCTGATCTGAACCCCATTGAGAACCTGAGGTCCATCATCAAATGTGAGATTTACAAGGAGGGAAAACAGTACACCTCTCTGAACAGTGTCTGGGAGGCTGTGGTTGCTGCTGCACGCAATGTTGATGGTGAACAGATCAAAACACTGACAGAATCCATGGGTGGCAGGCTTTTGAGTGTCCTTGCAAAGAAAGGTGGCTATATTAGTCGCTGATTTGTTTTTGTATTGTTTTTGAATATCAGAAATGTATATTTGTGAATGTGGAGATGTTATATTGGTTTCACTGGTAAAAATAAATAATTGAAATGGGTATAAATTTGTTTTTTGTTAAGTTGCCTTATAATTATGCACAGTAATAGTCACGCACACACAGATATCCCCCTAAAATTGCTAAAACTAAAAACAAACTAAAAACTACTTCCAAAAACATTCAGCTTTGATATTAATTAGTTTTTTGGGTTCATTGAGAACACGGTTGTTGTTCAATAATAAAATTATTCCTCAAAAATACAACTTGCTTAATAATTCTGCACTCCCTGTAAAGTTTGAAGGAAGTATCTTAGGTGCTCTCCATTGGAGTTGAGCATGTTGGATTTCACAAGAGTAATGATTTGTTTTCTTTACGATTCACTTTTTTTTCATACAGGAAAGTACCAAAGAGTTATCACACTGGGGAGTTGACACACCCAACCAGAGTGGCCCAACAGGTGTGAAAGCTCCCTCATGGAAAACCAGCCAGACTGTTCAAAGCACCAGCAATGAGTTTTTATTATTCATTCTTACATATTTTATCCATCGCTGTCCTCATTTGTGCCATCATTTTTAATATAACATACCTTTGTAACCATATAACAATTTAGTATGCTGGCTATAGGTCGCCTGGCTCTGCCTTCACTTCCTGTTCAGCTGCTCTGAGCCAAAGGTGTGTGATGCGTGCACATAGCTGGGTTTTGGTGGTGGATCAGGATCAAGTCATTTAGAGCTGTTTCATTATTGGATTGAGGATTTTCCAGAATTGTACTTTTTAGAGGTGATTAAAAATTTTCATTTTCTGACTATACATTTACGTCTGTGGTTGCCACCACTTTGTGAAAAGCATTTCAAGAAATAAGGCAAAAATGCAGCAGAAAAAACATCCTTCACCCCACCTTTAATAATATTTATAATTAATATTTAGTTCTTTTTATGTGAATTTCATATTTTAATTGTTTTTCCTTTTAGTTATTAAGTACTGGTGAGCCTCTAGGTCAGGGGTGTCAAACTCAAACTCACACGGGGCCGAAATGAAACTCTGGGACGGAGTCAAGGGCCAAACTTAATATTTTTTGAAAAAGTGACGGCAAATTTGCACATTTTCTTTATCAACATGTATGCAATTTTGAACCTTTAAATTTGGAAACAAACTTATTTCTGCATTAACACTGAATGTGGAATAACCAAATTACACACGAACAAGTCAGTTTTAAATAAAAGGCATCAGTGGTATTCATTACTTGTGGTATAATCAGCATTTTTAAAATCTTTTAAATCTTTAAATCTTTTAAATCTTTTCTCACGGGCCAACAACAAAATAAAAATATCATTTTATCTTAAATGAAAATGCAACATCTCACCTGTTAACTTTCATGTTTAGGAGCAGAAAAAGAACATAAAACCAACATATTTAAAGCTCAGTTTGTTCCACTGGTTTACTGTGATGCTCACCTGTTCCAGCCAGATACCTGCATCATGGGGTTGATCTGAGCTGAGGAGGAGACTCCTGTTGTTTTGTTCATCTTCATCATAATAATGACAACATTAGATGACAACAGGTGCTCACATAGGTTTGTGCTGATGAACATGTCTGAGCAGCTTGACCACGTTGTTGTGTGTCGGGGAGGAAACACAACGACAGAGTCGTGCTGGTTTGAGCGTGTCGCTGCTCGCTGGAGTTATATCAGCTCTGTCTGGACGTTAGTTGGAAAACTTTCTCTTTCAGTCGTGAACACATTACTGAGCGGCTAGAATCTCCGTTTCTGGGTTTCAACGTCAGAAAACAGCTGAGTGAACTCGGCGCTGAGTGAGAGGAGTGTAGTCTGTCCGAGACAGCGGAGCTGCAGACACCGGCAGCAGGCGCTGAAAAAACACAAAGGAGGGGGCTTCGTCGGCTCCGCGCTGACGCCGCAAAGCAGCATGGGAGTTGAAGTCTTTGCGGTAAAATTGGCCAGCGAGCCAGTTTTAATATATTTTTGATATTTATCTTGCGGGCCACATAAAAATGCTACGCAGGCCGCATCTGGCCCGCGGGCCTTGAGTCTGACATATGTGCTCTAGGTCCTACTTGAAAAAGAGATTTTAACTCAAGGGACTAAAATAAAATGTTAAGTACAAAATAAAATAATAATATTTACATTCGTGTTGTTACTGCCAATGGGACTTTAATTATTTCATTAGGGAATCTTTCTTTTCCTGTATTTTAAAAAATGGTAAATGGCCTGTATTTGATATAGTGCCTTCTAGAGTCATGGAACCCCTCAAGGCGCTTTACAACACAATCAGTCATTCACCCATTCACACACACATTCACACACTGGTGGGGATGAGCTACGATGTAGCCACAGCTGCCCTGGGGCGACTGACAGAGGCGAGGCTGCCAAGCACTGGCGCCACCGGTCCCTCTGACCACCACCAGCAGGCAACGTGGGTTAAGTGTCTTGCCCAAGGACACAACGACAGTGACAGACTGAGCGGGGCTCGAACCTGCAACCTTCCGATTACGGGGCGAGCACTTAACTCCTGTGCCACCGTCGCCCCATCATCATTTGATTCTTTCTATGCTTTTAGCAAGTTAGTCAGGAGATCCAGGTTTAAAAATAATCTTTCTTTCATCTAAATTAGTAATAGGTGATATAAGATAAATGGCTTAAATAACACGTTTTACAGAAAACAAACTCTCCTGTAGAATGATGTTGAATACATTTACTTTTTGTTATAACTCAAAGTCACTGATCTTAACATTCAAGCTGAACATGAAAATAGTCTCCTACACCTGTGTCCTGCATCTGCTTCTGATGGAAAATAGATGGTGAATCTCCAGGCTTAGTAAAGCCTGACAGATCTACGTCACACTGTCGACTAACATTCATGAACTCACCCATCTTGACTCACGACGGGGAAGGCTGTTGTTGGTTTAGAGTCCAGAAAACAGCAGAGAACACCTCGGCTAGTAGGAGGTAGCTGTTAGCATTAGCAAATCCACCACACAGCAGAACTCTTCCAGGCTTCTGCAAAGCAAACAGAGTCAATGGCAGTGTTGAATTGCTGTTATCCAATCAGAGGTAAGATGTCCAAATATCAGGAAATACGACCCCAAGTCTTGCCTTGTTCAGCTCAGTTCAGACCTGGCTCACTTCTAGTTCCTCAAACAGGTGCACCAGTGCTTTTTTTTCTCCAGAGTATGACTTACAAGGCATTTATTTCTAGACTACTGCAAATTTATTAAAAATCTGAGTGAAGGACCTCTTTCATAAAGTTAAATAATATAGCAGAAAAGTATAGAGAACAGCTGAAGGGGTCAGAGTTCAACATTTTCCCAGCCCAGAGTTAGAAAATGTTCCCCAGTCCTTTTGTCTGGGTTTTGAGGCTGTTCCTTGTTCCACCTGAAGGAAGTATGACTAGTTCTTTGCTCTGGTTCTGCGTTTGTAAGGGCTGCTGATGGATGGTTTTCCTGAACAGATCTGTCTACAGATAAAATAAAACAGATTTATTTGTCTCTAAACCCAATAAAGCCATGCTGCTTTGACTCGTGAAGTCTTCCTGTGAACCGTGGCTGCAGCTCGGCCTCAGATGAAACTTCTGCAGAGTTCAGTTTGAACCAGCAGAGTGCAGCCTGCTCCCACACGTCTGAGGCAGCTGTCTTTAGTGCAACACTGCAGCCTTCAGTTTGAACAGGTAAAAAAAAACACTCCTAAACGTCTTGGCAAACAACCAGCTCAGATCCATCCCATCCTGAGCTGCAGGCTGTTTACACGGCGCTCACTAACAGCTCCCTTAATGTCAAGTGTTTGAGTGCATGTTTGTGTGTCGTCTTTAAGGCTCGTTTTCACATCAGCTTACTAGAGTTTAATCTTTGACCCTTGGTATTTTTCCTGTAGACCAGCCTGCCTCCAGGTTTATTATTTTTTTTCTTTTTGCAGGGGTTGCCATGGTGACCCATTCCCATGACAGCAATGTAACCTGAGCTGCCAGTCAGGTAGAGCAGGTAAGCGTGACGATGATTCGAGCAGCAGCAGGTGCGTGAGTAAAAGGGAATAAAGACAAAAAACTCTGGAAACATCAGATTTAGATGAATGCCTGGGTGAAACAAAAAGAGTTCATTCTGGAGGACAAAGAGACTTGGGTCCCGGAAGCCGGGGTGGACGAAGACGATGGAACTTTTACAACCATCTCTCTGGCTGGTGACTCAGGTACTGCAGCTTTTCTTTAGTCCAGAGGAAAAAACCAGCCTAATCGTCTGAACATCTAAATCAGGTCTTTTAAAACAGACAAAATCGTTTTATCAGGAATTGTTGAGTGTTGGCGGCATGTTTGTAAGATTATTACAAGTTTGATCCTTCAGCTTGCTGTTCCAGTTTTATTAGGCCAACTTCCGTGTGCTTTTATCACTTTGGACTAAACTGGAATTAAATGTGACAGTCAGCTGATTGATGGAAAACTAATCAACGGTGACTTAAAGCAGAGTCGTCTAACAAGCTTTAAGTTTTTCTTTCAAATAAACGTTCTATGTTGAGTGTCTAGGAGATCTCATGTCTGCGTTTCCTGTGTTACTGGTAAAAAAAAACACATGCTTATAATAAGAAATAAAAACAATAACGGGATGATTCAAAACAATAAGATGATTCTGTTCAATACAGCATGATGCAATACGATATGAAACAGTACGTATTACATATATAGAAGAAGAAGAAAATATCATTTCTATAGCAACTCTCAAGATAAAAATCACTAGGCGCTTCACAAAACAAAAAAGTGTAAAAACATCAAAAAGAATTCAGAAAATGGTTAAAAAGATATTTAAAATGAGCAAAAAGTAGACAATTGTGATTAAAAAATGTTAAGAAAGAGAGAGAGTGAATAGATAAGAGGGAAATCAGTGGATCCTGAGGAAGGTGGAATAGGTGGGGAGAGCAGAATAAAGAGAGAGTGGTGAAGAAGGTCATACAAAAGCCAGCTTGAACAAGTGAGTCTTCAGCTGCTTTTTAAAGGAGACCACTGAGTCCACTGATCTCAGGCTCAGGGGGAGAGAGGTCCAGAGTCTGGGGGCCACAGCAGCAAATGATCTGTCACCTTTGACCTTTATCCTGGTGCTGCACAACCAGTAAGCTTTGATCACTGGACCTCAGGGACCTGCTGGGGGTGTAGGGACTAAGAAGATCACCAATGTAAGATGGTGCTTGTCCATGTAAGGCCCTATAGACCAGAACCAGGATCTTGAAATGAACCCTGAAGTTGACTGGCAGCCAGTGAAGCTGGAGGAGAAGCGGGGTGATGTGGGTGTGTTTGGAGGACTTGGTCAGAAGCTGAGCACAGGCATTCTGAACCACCTGTAGATGGTTCAGGGAGGTTCTGCTCAGACACGTGAAAAGAGAGTTACAGTAGTCTAAGCGTGAGGAGATGAAGGTGTGGAGAACTGTCTCAAGTTCAGAGCGGGACAGAATGGGACTCAGCTTAGCAATGTTCCTGAGATGGAAGAAGGAAGAGCGAACAAGAGAACTGACATGAGAATCCAGGGTGAGAGCTGGGTCAAAGGTCACGCCAAGATTCCTGATGGAAGGATTGGTGTGGGAAGCAAGCTGACCCAGAGAGTCTCTGACTTTGGGAACCAGCTTGTCAGATGAGGATCTCAGTCTTATCTTCATTCAGCTGTAGAAAGCTCCCAGCCATCCAGGTTTTGATAGAGTCTAAGCAGGTGTGTAACAGCTGCAGCTTAGACATCTCAAAGCTTAAAGGAGATGTACAGTTGGATATCATCTGCATAAAGATGGTAGGAGATTCCTTTGAAGGAGCTCAGGATGTGCTGAAGAGGAAGCAGATAGAGGAGGAAGAGCAGAGGCCCAAGCACAGAACCTTGTGGGACACCATGGGTAAGGGAGGTGGTGGAGGACCTAAACTTGGAGACGGCCACAGAAAAGGAGCGCTCAGAGAGATAAGAGGAGAACCACTCCAGAGCAGTTTCTGATAGGCCTACCCAGTCTCTCAGCCTCTCCAGTAGCAGGTGATGGTCAACAGTGTCAAAGGCTGCAGTCAGGTCCAACAGGACCAGAACAGAACAGTCCCCTGCATCACTGTGGGTCAGAAGGTCATTAGAGACCCTAAGAAGAGCTGTTTCAGTAGAATGAGCTCTACAAAAACCTGACTGTAAGCAATCATAGATGTTATGTTCATCAAGAGCAGCTGTGAGTTGTTTAGCCACAACCTTTTCCAAGATCTTGGAGATGAACGGAAGTTTAGAGATGGGTCTGAAGCTGCTATGGAGAGAGGCGTCAAGACTCGGTTTTTTAAGAAGCGGGTGGATTACAGCGTTCTTAAAGTAAGCAGGGACCTGACCAGAAACCAGAGAAGCATTAATTATAGAGAGCATGCTGGGACTGATGGACTGAAAAGCACTTTTAAACAAAGATGAGGGTAAGACGTGGAGGGGGCATGCAGAGGTCTTCATACAGTTAACTAATTTGGTTAACTCAGGCAAAGAAACAGGAGCAAAGCTATCCGGGATGACGGGGCCTGGCTGGAATTGGGAGAGGCAGCGATATATAACACAAGTATTGTGTGAAACACATGTACAACACAAGTAAATGTGTACAATACTAGTATAATATGTAAAACACATGTATATGGGTATAACACATGTATTACATGTATAACACAAATATTATGTATACCACATGTGTAACACATATACAACATATGTAAATGTGTTTAACTCGGGTATAACACGTATAACAAAAGTATTGTTTATAACATACATATAACACAAGTATGGTCTATAACCCAGTTATTACATAGCATATGTGTTCAACACATGTATAACACATTAATTACACATGTATATGTGTTTAACACAGTACAACACATGTATTAAACACATATGTAAACAAGCATAACATGTATAACACAAGTATTGTGTATAACACACATATAAAACAGGTATAGTCTATAACACAATTATGACACTCGAATATGTGTTCAATACATGTGCAACACATGAATAACACATGTGTATGTGTTAAACATATGTACAACATGTATTTATACAACACATGTATTATGTACAACACGTGTAAACAAGAAAAACATGTATAACACAAGTATTGTGTCTAACATACTGTGATGGATAGGAGTGGTCTCGGATCATGTGGTGTCTATCGATTGTTATTTACCTGTTGCGCACCTGCGCGGGAAGTCTGTTATAATGAGCAGGTGATAGGGGAAGTCAACTTTTGCTGACCGCTCAAATGATTTTTTCCATGAATTATTCACTCTACTTTGTGGATCTGTACGTTTCTCTGGTTGTGTGTGCCTGTGAACGCTGACTGAAGGAAATATTTTGAACAACCAATAAAGTCACTTTGATCGAAACCTGGACTGGAATGCTCTGATGGCGCGTCAACCCATCCCCTAATTAGCTGATCAGCGACCCAATGGTTACACTCGCCAACACACTCGTATAACATATGTATGGTGTTTAACATATGTACAACACATGTATTATATACAACACATGTAAATGAGTATACCATGTTTATGACATATATAACACAAGTATTGTGTATAACATATGTATGTGTTTAACACATGTACAGTGTATGCACATGATTGTAACCAGTGATTTATTTGACATGATAAGTTAGGTGGGTGCAACAACAGCACACACGTGCACACACAATAACAAAGTTCACACACATTTGTGTTAAATGAACCATGTAAAATAGCAAAATAGCGTCACTCACAAGTGTTGTTCAGTTGTTGAACGTTGAGCTTAACGAGTGCCAGTGTTGTCCTTTGATAAAATTAATTAAAGGCGTCTGGTTTAATCCCTAACTTTTGTTTAAGTAGCAAAGTTCTCTTCATTTTTCTGTTGTTTTAAGTTAGCTAACAAGCACAACCAACATAGTTGTACCACAGAACAGAAACATAAGCTAATGTGTGCTTTTCTCATATATTGATTGGATGATCTGAGCTTGGGGCTGGAGTCTCTGGGCCCTATGGCTTACCACTGAGAATGAGTTGATCATGCACACTTTAATTTCAGATCTCCTGTGTTTAAAATGGAAGCTGATGGGCCGGCACAACAACGGCCCCATCTCTGTTTTTTTTAAGGGGATTTAAATGATAAATTATAAATGACCCACACTTGTACAGCGCCTCTCAGAGTAAGGACTCCACAGTGCTTTACACTACAGTGTATCATTCATCCATTCACACACACATTCACACACTGATGGTGATGAGCTACGATGTAGCCACAGCTGCCCTGGGGCGCACTGACAGAGGCTGAGCTTGTCAGTATATTGACAAAAACTTAGAAACACATATATAAACCCACAAATCTTTACAACAGAGTCTTCTTGGTGAAAGTATGGGGTTTTAAACAATATTACTCTAAAACAAACCATTCTATTCCACTGACTATTCTAAGCAATGATAGAGCACCACAGCGCCAGCTGGTGGGGTCTGGCCCCGCTTGCCCCAGGTGCAGAGGCATTAAGCTTGGTTTATGCTTGATGCATTCACTTTCCGCTTAGTGATGCGGGTCGCGGATGGAACGTGCTTCAAAACTTGCAACGTTTGTGGTTTGTGCGGCTCGTCTCTGCGGTGAGCCAACATCCTCCCAAACTGAACGGGGCAGCATGGAGATCTACGGCATGCATCCAACACTACATGATAGTAGAAGTAAAAACTGCTGTTTACAACATGGCATTCCAGCATTTTTAACAGCGTTCTCGTCTTTTCCGACAGTGCGAGCTATTTCTCTCCAAGAATTATTAAAAACATGTTGATCACGGTGATCTCTGAGAGCTGAATCATACAAATGTCTGTATTTACAAACCTCTGCCATACTGGTTCTTGCCGGTCCGCCATGTTTTTCCGCGTCCGACCGTCCGCGTGGTTAGAAATTTTCCTAGGTGCGCGTTGCAGAAATTTTGGGCCGTGCGGAGGCGCGGTGGAGGGGCGTGATTGTTAAAATGACGCAATTTCGCATCGCGGAGCCGTGCGGACCTCGCAGACGTGTCAAGCATAAACCAACCTTTACTGAGTATAACGTACATACATATGTGTCAAATATGCATGTTTTCTGTATTACACGTGTATAACAATCTATAATTAAATTCAATTTAAAAATACTTTATTAATCCCAGAGGGAAATTGATTGCTGTAGTAGCTCAGAATAATAATAATAATCAAGTCATCAAAGAGTTGTTGTATATTACAATGGCTGTTGGCAGGAAGGATCTCCAGTAGCGGTCAGTGTTGCAGCGAAACTGAAGAAGCCTCTGACTGAAGACACTCTTCCGTTGTCGGACAGTCTTGTGAAGAGAATGCTCAGGGTTGTCCATCATTTTCTTGATTCTCTGGAGAATCCTTCTTTGCATGATCTCCTCCAGCGGTTCCACAGTCGTCCCCAGAACAGAACCAGCCCTTTTTATTAGGCTGTTGAGCCTTTTCAGGTCCCTGCTTCTGATGCTGCTACCCCAACAGACGATGGCTGAAGAGATTACACTCTCAACAACAGACTTGTAGAAGATGTGCAGCATCTTGCTACAGACAATGAAGGACCTAAGCGTCCTCAAGAAGTGCAGTCTGCTGTGTCCCTTCTTGTAAACGGCTTGGCTGTTCTTTCTCCAGTCCAGTCTGTTGTCCAGGTGAACTCCAAGGTATTTGTGTTCCTCAACCACCTCCACTTCTTCTCCCATGATGGAAACAGTGTTTCACTCCACTCGGTTTCTTCTGAAGTCTAAAATCATCTCCTTTGTTTTGTTCACGTTCAAGTTCAGATGATTGTTTCCACACCATGCCACAAAGCGCTCCACCAGCTCTCTGTACTCAGCTTCCTGTCCATCACTGATACACCCGACAACTGCAGAGTCATCTGAGTATTTCTGTAGATGACAGGTCTCTGATTTGTACTGGAAGTCTGAGGTGTACAGGGTGAAAAGGAATGGTGAGAGTACAGTCCCCTGTGGTGCTCCAGTGTTACTGATCGCCTGGTTTCATGTGCAGTTCTTCAGCCTCACAAACTGTGGTCTGTTTGTCAGGTACTCTTTAATCCAGGCGATAGTTGAGGCCCCCACCTGTGTCTTCTGGAGTTTCTGGCAAAGTACATCAGGCTGAATTGTGTTAAATGTGGGGTTGTCATGGTAACCGGTGTAGCGGGTAAACCCCGGTAAAAAAGTTGACAATAATAATAACCGCCTTGTTTTTTAAAAAACTATTATTATCTCGGGGGGTTTACTGTGGCTGTGGTGTAGGCGCGGTGACCCTTACCAGCCACCGTATCATCTGCTGAAGTTGCCGGCGGCACATGCGCGCTTTGTTGTTTACAACCAAAACTTTCTTGAAGCTAAAGCTGAAATAATGGCCAAAGGAGGAGACGGCAGCGCTCAGGAGGACATTTTTTATCCCTCAAAGAAGACAAAGTCGGAAGTACGGGCATCTTTTGGATATTTGAAGAATACCGAGGGACAGTTGATGGAAGACGGCTATCCTGTTTGCAGCACGTGCAGAAAAAGTGTCTGTGAAAGGCAGCAATGCTTCAAGTCTCACGACACATCTTCGTGACCATCACCCACAACTCTACAGTCAACGCAAGGCAAGCTAACGTTAGCGTTTTAGCTAAAATGCATGATCCAAGGATTTGGGTGGAGGGAGAATGCAACGAGTCGCTATATAAAGCAGCCGCCGCGCCGCTACCTGCACTTTTTTTACAGAAACGGCCCAAAACGATCTCCTAATACATGGATGGTCTGCTTCCTGATCATGTGACGTGTGACGTATGCGGATGAAGATCGGCTTCAGGGCTGAGATGTTTGTTCTCTCAGCGCGGGGGCTCGTTCTGATGCTCAAACAGTAAAAAAATGCAAATGACGACTTTAGTCGTCAATGGCAGTGAACGAGTTAAATTGACACTGCTTGAGCTCTAGGACCAAGCGGAAAACAACTGTTTGTGTTGAAGCCTGTTTCCCATTAGAACATACTGTAAAGATGCCCCTGTGTCCCCTGCACTTCTAAAGTGAAAATTACGTCCATGCCCATTATGACTGATGGAAGAGATGGTTTGAATTTCCTCTGTCTCCGTTTTGCTCCCGCTCTGCACCCACGCTTCTTGTGTTTTAACTTATTTGGAATTTGTGGCTTTAGTTGAGGTATTATTTCAGCCTTTCCAATGTTAATCAGCTTCTCCCGATTGTAAACCAGCTTGTTGCCATGGTTACGCATCATAACAAATGCTCAAAAAGTGAAAAAAGTGGAAAAAATAGCAGTAAAAATCGTCCAAGCTTCACAGCACCAGAAACAGAAAAGATAAATGTCCAAAAAAATACCGAGGTATTATTTCAGCCTTTCCAATGTTAATCAGCTGCTCCCGATTGTAAACCAGCTTGTTGCCATGGTTATGCATCATAACAAATGCTCAAAAAGTGAAAAAAGTGAAAAAATAGTAGTAAAAATCGTCCAAACTTCACAGCACCAGAAACAGAAAAGTAAAATGTCCAAAAAAATACCGTTTTTCTTGAGAAACTAGAAGAAAAAATGTCGAAGAAAAGGCAAAACTTACATATAGTCAACTGAGCTACTCCAACATGCAGCCACCCAGAGCAGCGCAGTTCCGGAATCAAGAAAACAATATAAAACAAGTGATTCAAACTGATACAATAAGATATTATACACAAAGCAATACAATACAATTTAATACAATGTTATATGGTACACCGTTCATGCAGAGACAGAAAAGTCCACTCAACTTGGTTAACCCTCCCACAGCATACCAAGGCATACTACCACCAATACACAACTGGTCTGTGGGAAGACTTGATGCTGAATTTCTTACAGTTTGTGCATTATTTACACACTTTTTCAGGTCCAAGGCTCTGCTTTTTTCACCAGCTTTCAGAAAATCTCCCAGACATTCAAGACAGTTATGGAATGTGACAACGGTTCAAACCTAAGTCACACAGGCATTGATATTTTAGGTCAACCTTCAAGACTAGCTATGACGACTGGCCTCGTACTAAATTAAGATAGGCACAACTTTCACATAAATTCAATTTGGGCTAAATCTAAAAAGTTTATTCCAATTATGAATATCCTGCTTATTAATTTAGAAATTCGCTTTTCCATAAACAGACACACAAAACACGCTCAGCTGTTTTGGAGCTGACGGTGCTGGTTCTGTTCAGCTGCAGCAGGTCAGTGAACACCTGGGTCTGCGGGCTGTTTAACGCCCCCTTCTGTTTGTATGGTGAAGCGCAGTTTGAGGACGTTTTAGAATACGTCACGAACGCCCTCCTCTTCCTCCTCAACTCGGTTCTGTTTAAAGGGAAACTCCGTTTAACGGAAAGGAATTATTATTTAACTGTAGGTGGGTACATCTCCATCAAATTCAGCTATTTCAAGAGGAATTAAAGAAAAGTTTCCTAGTCATTTTATTTCAAATAAATCACCTGAAGCTAGGCTTTAGCCAAAATTAGCTCGTAACAGCTAGCAGCTCTGCAATCTGCATCCCCCGTTCAACGATAATGTAACACGATTATTTAAAACGTGGCTTCTAAATGTGAGTCAGACAGGATGAGGGTGTTTTTGTTGCATTTTGTGTAGGATTTGCAAAATATGTTGTAACTAGTTAGCGTAGCTCCGTTAGCGTGTGTAGCCGGAGAGCTAGCGGACATGCGCATATTATCGGACAGGTAGGGCTAATTTTTGCTGAGAAATGGTGCAGAAACCTTTCAGTCTGTGTTGGCTGAGTGGACAGATGTAACGTTTAAGTCCCCTGAACACCGTACTGTTAGATGGTGCTTATTGTTGGTCAAATCGTGACTGAAGTGGTGTTGTGAAATATTTGGTATTAGCCGGGAGTTTCTGGACAGTGTGGGCGCGGTGTTTGTCTCCATCATCCTCACGGGCAGGCGGCTGCGCTCTGTTTACGAGGCTGACATGTTTTCAACACAACACTGGATCATCCATTCATCTCCACTGATTCATAAATCATAGCTTAGTGGTTTCAAACCGAACCAACACCCGAAAAGCTTCCTGTTCTCACCTGTTTTTACTCGACTTTGATGTTTTTGTTTTCTACTTCCAGCTGACAGCGGATCTGCAGCCCTGTATACTAAACAGGAGGACGACCTTTTCACCATGAACTGCGACATAGATGGTATGTCTAGCTACACGTGGCACGGTGTTTGAGTGTCTAAGATTAAATGTGTATTACTGTGGGTGTTTTAGGAGACCTGGAGAACCAAGTGGAGATGGAGGAAAAGACGAGGTTAATAAATCAAGTTTTGGAACTTCAGCACACACTAGAAGGTAACAAAACACCATAGTTCAAGCTTTTATTACTAATATTAAACAATCCAGTGTTGATGCAGCTACACTTTTTTTGTTGTTGCTATTTTCTATATAGAAAAACCCAAGGCCTTAAAACAAAGAATTGTTCTGACCTCTAAAGAAAAGTGGAACAGACTTTTATTTGAGATTAAACAGCTGATTGACATAAACAGGCACAGATTTGAATCTTTGTGCTGATTCTTTCTTCATGATAGAGGGGGAAAAAAACTTGTGAGCAAACCTTTTAGAGATAAATCAGTGGATGAAAACCGCCGAATGAACCCCAGCTAGCTCTAACCTGTTTGAAGCAACATCAGTGAATTAAAGACGCAACAAACAGACGTGTGGGTTTTAATTCTGTGTTGCCGCTCTCCTTCAGACCTGTCGGCACGAGTTGACGCCGTCAAGGAGGAGAACCTGAAGCTGAAGTCTGAGAACCAGGTCCTGGGTCAGTACATCGAGAACCTCATGTCTGCTTCGAGCGTCTTCCAGACCACCGACACCAAGAGCAAACGGAAGTAATCAAGTCTGAGAAGAAACCCGACCTCCATCCGGATTCTGGAGAGGAAAGGAGACATGCAGAGGGGTTTGTTTTCTCAGCTGATCTGTGAGTTTTCTGTAACCCCAGTAGGAAAAATGTAAATATAAACATAAGTGTTTGTAAATGAAATCTCAGCTGTTTTTTTTTTCTGTTTTAAGAAAATTTATTGTGGACATTTTGTTCATTACGCTATTTTCTCTGTGACCCTGGTATTACGCTACAATATCACTAATGCTATTGGATCTTCTAACACTGTTTTTATTTATTTAAATCCGGATCTGAGTCTTGGGTTTGTCTCGGATCTCCTGCTCATCCTTCTCGGCTGGATTCCTCCACTTAAATCTGATAAACTGAACAGTGTTATGCAGAATGGAAACTACACAGCTGGCTTGTACGAGTGATCTACATATATATTTGTTTGTTTTGCATATTTGCATATCTAATAAAATGTAACTAAGTCATCACATTTTTTCAGACATTTATAAGTAGATATTTAGTGTCTCAGAGCATCAAAATAAGTCAAATGAGTTCTGACTTATATATTTCCTACATTTGAACTAAACCATATTGGTCATTGAGTTCCTGGCTTCTACAACTGCAGGAGGAGGGGAAACTTAATGAGCAAAGAAAATAAAATAAAAAAGATGCTTTCAGTGCAAGAACAGAAGTGGCAAAGAGGCCTTAAGTGATATCGATCCGTCTGTGTTGCCTGGAAAACATCCATCCATCCGGAGTCGGGTCGCGGGGGCAGTAGCCTAAGGTGAGAGGCCCAGACTTCCCTCTCCACAGCCACTTGGGCCAGCTCCTCCGGGGGAATCCCAAGGCGTTCCCTGGCCAGGTGAGAGACATAGTTTCCCCACCATGTCCTGGGTCTACCTTTAGGTCTCCTCCCGGTTGGATGTGCCCAGAAAACCTCACCAGGGAGGCGTCCAGGAGGCATCCTGACCAGATGCCCGAGCCACCTCAACTGGCTCCTCTCAATGTGGAGGAGCAGCGGGTCTACTCCGAGCCCCTCCCGGATGGCTGAGCTTCTCACCCTATCTCTAAGGGAGAGCCCAGTCATTCTTCGGAGAAAACTCTTTTCGGCCGCTTGTATCCGTGATCTCGTTCTTTCGGTCGCTACCCAAAGCTCATGACCACAGGTGAGGGTAGGAACGTAGATCGACCGGTAAATTGAGAACTGCACCTTCTGACTCAGCTCTCTCTTCACAACAACAGACCGGTACAACGCCCGCATCACTGCAGATGCAGCACCAATCCGCCTTTCGATCACACGCTCCAGTTTTCCCTCACTCATGAACAAGACCTCGAGATACTTAAACTCCTCCACATGGGGCAGGACCTCATCCCTGACCCGGAGAAGGCATTCTACCCTTTTCCGAATCAAGACCATGGTCAAAGATGAGCTGATTCTCATCCCAGCTGCTTCACACTCGGCTGCGAACCGCTCCAGCGAAAGCTGAAGATCACGTTCTGATGAAGCCAACAGGACCACATCATCTGCAAAAATCAGAGACCTCATCCTCAGGCCACCAAAACAGATGCCCTCCACACCTTGGCTGCGACTAGAAATCCTGTCCATAAAGGTTATGAACAGAATCGGTGACAAAGGGCAGCCTTGGCGGAGTCCAACTCTCACTGGGAACGAGCCCGACTTACTGCCTGGAAAACACGGATCCGTTAAATCCATCAGCTGAGAGGAGGCGTGTCTCGGAAATCCGAGACTAGAACATCAGATCAATACTCAGATCTGCTGCTGCAAACTAAGTGGAGCATTTTAACAGGGAATTGTGTGTGAAAGTCATGGTAGCTTATAGGACTGAGGAGCTAACGGCTAGTCTGACTTTAACCTCTGCACCAAAAAAAGCTACAAGAACTGTTACTTAGCATTTTTTTTATTACTTGTGGCTGTAAGGATTATGAGTTAAAGCAGTACCTCGTAAAAACCCATATTTTTTAGATTTATTTTAAATAGTACATGGCCTGTATTTGATATAGCTTCTCCTAGAGTCCTGGAACCCCCAAGGCGCTTTACACACACATTCATACCCTGGTGGTGATGAGCTGCATCGTAGCCACAGCTGCCCTTGGGCGCACTGACAGACGAGTATGCCGTACACTGGTGCCATCGGTCCCTCCGAACTCCACCAGCAGGCAAGGGGAGTTAAGTGTCTTGCCCAAGGACACAACGACAGACTGAGCAGGACTTAAACCTGCAACCTTCCGATTACGGGGCGAGCACTTAGTAGGTTTATATTCCTGTTAATTTAAGCTCAGACTTCAAAAAGAATGAATGACTAAATTGTGCTTTTAACCTGCCGGTTCAAAGGGTAAAACAGAAGCTCAAATTTCTTTATTTTTATTAACTTTTACATTCCCAAATCTGCTTTACAGGTGTTTTTGCTGCAGAAGTATGAAACTCCCGGATGCACCGGAAGTGCTGCATTTCTACATCCAAATTCTAAGGAATGCATTGACTGTGCATCAAAAACACCGGTGAAGGAAATGTGAAGTTTTGGATATTTGAGCCTTTCTGGGACGATTACTTTAGTCTTATTCCCAGGCGAGTTGGAAGCTCACGACTAGTTTCTACCTTCCCACCGAAAACTTCTGAAAGGCCCAACAACCCCTCCGAGGCACTTCTTACTCAATTTCTGCTGTTTCCTTTGTGTCATCGGTTTCCTAAACACATCCTTTCAACACATTTTATTTTAATAAACCACATTTATTATAATAGTAAAAAAACATGAGATAAACGTAATTTCTCACAAGCCGCCTCATTCATGAAACGTTTTAGGGTCACTTGTATTAAATAGTTTTATTTCCAAGAGCCATGTACAATCAGCAGACAAATGTAAACGAGGAACAGCGCCAACATGTGGCAGGAGGGCGAACTACAAAAGCTTCAGAAACTAATGGGCCTTTCCCATCTGTACCGGGTCGGCCCGGGCCGGGTAGCCCCAGTCGGCCCCAGCCTGGCCCGGTTGATTCCACACATCCTTGCCTTAAGCCCATGTGGGCTGATTCTACCCACCAATCAGAGGCTTGCTCTAATGGAAGGTGTGAATTTGCTGTCAGCAGTGGGTGTGTTGGCCCTGGTCAGCCTGAAGCAGACCCCCTCGACAAGAGGGCTGAGAATGAGCCTTGGTTGGCCCGGAAAAATACCAGGCCACCCAGATATGTAAACAACCTACGCTACCCGGCCCGGGCCGACGGTAAAGATGGGAATGGCCCAAAAAACACCGCGTAGTTCCCAGGAGCTGAGCTCCGACTCTCCTACGACTGAAGGCCAAGGCATGAAAACTAAAACTTCTATGAGCTCAGTTTTTCAAACACACTCAATATTAAACTTTTCTTCTTAGTTAAATCTAAAACAATAAATAACATCATCAGAACCTGTGACAGTAAATAAAAGGAAGTAGCTGTTGCTCATTTACAAACTCCCTAAAACACTAAAAATGAAATCCTTTGTTGTTTTAACCTTTTGACCCAAAGCTGCAGTGTTTCCGCCTCAGATCCGCCCTCCTTCACGGCTCGCCGTCCTCTCCTGTTCTGGAAACTCCAAAGCTCGTCCTCTGACGTGATCTTCAGACCGAGGACTCGCGTTTCTAATGTCTGAAGTGCGGTCATGTGATATGAGGAGAAACGAGCCGACGGGTCGTAGAGCGGCGAGGTGGAGAACGAAGGAGGCTGGGAAAAGCGTGGAGAGCTGGAACGTCCAGGGAGGTTGCCGACGGGAGGAGGAGAAACCTGTGGGGGTGGACTGACGGCTAACCAGGAAAAAAAATGGAGGAATCATTCTGCTCTGGTCAGGAAAGGAGGCCGTTCCACTTCCTCTTTAGGGAGGAAGACAGCTTCACCTCCTCAGTCTTTCCGTACCCTCCTCTTTCTCACAGCTTGCTGGTGGCTCTCCTCGGCAGCGTCTCCTTCCTCCTTCTGCAACCAAAGAACAGGAATAATAAAGCTTCCAGGAGGCGTGCATCTGCAGCTGAGAGCATAAACTCCGAACCCTAACTCCACCGCTGTTCAACCGAAGAGGATTTAAATCTAAACTCTGGCACAACAGCTTCACAGCACGATTTGAAAGTGTCAGTGATGATAAACCTTCCGATTTAACCCGAATGGATCGAACCACATTTACAGATTTTTATGACAACTCTCATTTCTGTTGTCTGTGTGGAGATTAAAGAGCAAGTCGCCCCCAAATCAACTTTTTTTCCAGAGAAACTATATAAATGCGTGTGTAATCGTGCTGCAGACACGTGTAGCCAATGGTTTTGCACTTTAGTGCATTCTAGTTAAAATTTTAATTTTCTGCCTAAAACTGTCAGTGTTGTGCCGTTGTCAGGTAAAAACTACGCACTGCATTAGAATTTAAATCTGCCATCGCTATTGGCTAAGAGGTTCCCTAGAACGTTAGCTGGTACCATATGATGTCACAATGTCATTGTGAGCCTGTGTGTGTGTGTATTTGTTAGCGGCTCCGCCCTCTCGGTCTGCTAGGCAACAGCATTTGTTGCATTTTTCAAACAGGAAGTGGGAGTGGAGTAAGACTCTGGTA
>SSNQ01034654.1:1262786-1275841 GCA_006942095.1 Nothobranchius kuhntae
CCTACAATAAACTTACTTCACTCCCACTTCATGTTTGAAAAATGCAACAAATGCTGTTGCTTGGCAGACCGAGAGGGCGGAGCCGCTAACAAATACACACACACACAGGCTCACAATGGCATTATGACATCATAATCTACCAGATGACATCATAGCATACCTCTTAGCCAATAGCGGTGGCAGATTTAAATTCAAATACAGTGCAGAATTTTTCCCTGACGACGGCGCAACACTGACAGTTTTAGGCAGAATATTTGAATTTTAACCAAGATGCACTGAACTGCCAAATTATTGACTACACGTGTCTGCAGCATGATT
Organism: Nothobranchius kuhntae; assembly: GCA_006942095.1. Classification (NCBI taxonomy): domain Eukaryota; kingdom Metazoa; phylum Chordata; class Actinopteri; order Cyprinodontiformes; family Nothobranchiidae; genus Nothobranchius; species Nothobranchius kuhntae. The sequence continues at coordinate 1,263,105 of SSNQ01034654.1, forward strand.
AGACACTCCTTTATATAGTTTATCAGCAAAAAAAATGTGATTTTGGGGTGACTTGCTCTTTAAACACCTGCCGTGTTTATTCCCTGAAACTAAACTCTGGTCTGCTGGAGCGGTAATCCCACTAGGGCGTGGAACAAAAGAGCGTCTCTGTACGGGTCCAAATGAAGAGGCTTGTTTATAGAGTAAAACACGATCAGGTAGATCGGGTCTGTGCTGCATTCTGGGATACGAGAAAGCATCAGTAGCTCCTAGCTAGCTGAAAATGGAGCGAGGGCTAACGTGGGCGATCAACAAGATCCGTTGATTTTTGGCCAGAAGACCAGATTTATCAGCTATGACTCAAAAACACGAGGTGGGGCTCAGAATCAAAGCACACAACCTCCTTCCTGTATTTACCTCTGGTAGCCCCGCCCCCAGATAATCTGACTAATCAGCTGTGAAACCAGCCTTTAATTAAACCGAACGTCAAACTCAATATGAAAGTAAAAGTTCCTGTGAAGTTGGAGTCAAACAGGGTAAAAGAGAACAAGTCTGATTTAGTTTAGGCATCAAAGAGGAAAACAGAAAAATCCTCAAATGAAGTTTTTTTTGTCCGTTGCAATCGAGCGGCTGAAAACGAGCTTCCTTCGCAGGGTGGCTGGGCTCTCCATTAGAGATAGGGCGAGATGCTCGTTCATCCGGGAGGGGCTCAGAGTAGATATGCTGCTCCTGCACATCGAGAGGAACCAGTTGAGGTGACTCAGGCATCTGGTCAGGACGCCTCCATGGTGAGGCTTTCCGGGCACGTCCAACCGGGAGGAGACCTAAAGGACAACCCAGGACACGCTGGAGGGACTATGTCTCTCAGCTGGCTAGGGAATGCTTTGGGATTCTCTGGAGAAGCTGGTCCAAGTGGCTGAGGAGAGGGAAGTCTGGGCCTCTGTCCTTAGGCTGCCACCCCCGCGACCCGACCCTGGATAAGCGGACAAAAATGGATGTTTTTCAGAAAACACCAACCTGATCTCCCAATGTTCTCTCTGGAGTTTTGCTGTTGTCTTCTTCATCCTCCTCCTCCTCATCCTCCTCTTGTTCTTCATCCTCAGGGTGGTCCCCTCCTGCATCATGGTCTTCCATCTCATCGTCTTCTTTTGCTTTAAAAAGTGATAAATATGAATGAAACATCGACCATGAGCTCCACTGATCCCATGAGCTGCAGAGAAGAATGTCAAACCTGCACCCGGAGCACCTCCTTCTGCCGCCTTGTCCTCCTCCTCTGCTGCCCCTTCCTCCTCTTCCTCCTCCTCCTCTTCTTCTTGCTCCTCTTCTATGCTCGTTCGAGAGGCATCCATCTTTTTATAGGAGTAATCGTATCCTAATTTCTGGAGACAAACGTAACGTGTTAAGGTGGATGGCGCTGGAGCTGCTACAGCCATGTTTTGGTACCTTGGGCCAGCAGAAGAGCACGGTCAGTCCGATGATCAGAAAAGCGATCATTATGTAGACCACCCAGAGCCACGGCCTCTCCTCCGCCGCCAGCCTCATCTGAGCTAGGATCCCTGGCTGTTTCGGGAGAGGACGACAGATCAGACTGGTTACCGTTTCCTGCTCCCGGCCCGTCCGCATGGTTCACCATCACATTCTCACACCCAAAGCGTCAATATATGACGATTCAGGACGCCCCAGAGCGTCAGGAGATGACGATCAGAGACACACTGATGACGTACCGTCCCAGAGCGTCGGTATCCGACGCTCTGGGACGGTACGTCATCAGTGCGTCTCTGATCGTCATCTCCTGACGCGCCCCGACTCGTCACATTTTGACGCTTTGGGTGTGAGAATGTGTTGGTTTCACACCGACCTCGTTGGAACTGGCCACCAGTTTCTTCAGCCCCCAGCTGTCAGACGCCCAGCGGTCGGCCACCTCCTTGTGAGACGTGATGATGAAGTTGTCAAAGTAAATGTCTGAGGTCATGGACCACAGCTCCAGACCCACGGCTTTGAACGGTGTCATCCTGAAGGGCTGCAGGTCCTCGAAATAGTCCGGGTTATTGATCTTACGCGGCTTCCAGACTCCCTGGAGAGGAGGAGGCAGAGGGAGCGGTTAGCTACCGCTGCAGGAGGAGTTCACAGCAGAGAGGCTAGAGGAGCAGCTGCTGTTACCTGGTAGTTTGGATTGTCTACCAGAGGGGCTTTCCACTTGCCCTTGTACTGAGGGTTGTTGACCATGGGGCGCTTCCACTCCCCACAGCCAGGAGCCGTCTCGCAGGCTGGGTTGGGGATCTGCGGGGCCTCCCACTCTCCGTCCATCTCCTCGTCCCTGCACACAGAGCGTCAGCTCACCATCGGTCTGTTTTAGTCTAAACAAACCAGATTTACAGGCTGGTTGACGAGCAGACCCACCAATCTTCCGGTTTGTCGGCATTCGGATCAGAGACAAACTCCGGTTCTTCATCCAGCCAGCCTTCTGGCTTCAGCGCATCAGGGTCCTCGATTTTTGCGGGTGCATCCTCGTCCCTGAAATGCAGAAACAACACCAACGTGACTTATCTCTCACTCGTGAACGCGCCTGTCTGCCGATTCAGACGTTAAACTCACCAGTCCTCCGGCTTTACTGCCTCCGGGTCAGGAATCTTGGCCCTCTCGTCCCAGTCGTCTGGTTTGGAGTCGTGCGGGTCGTCGATCTCCTTGGGCGGGTTAACAGGAGGAACCACGTCCTGCAGCAGGTTCCCGTGGCTCACCCTTGACTGATCGATGAACATCTCATAGCTGTTGTCTGGATTCAGGACTGACAGCAAACACTAGTCAGACGAACCCGGAGGTTAGAAAGCAAACCGTCCTCTGCTGTCGACCACAAACCCAGAGTGTAGAGGTGAGTTTGCTTGTCGGTGTAGAACTTCTTCAGATCCACGTCGGTCCTCTTGGCGTGCTTCTCCTCCACGTCTTTGTTCAGAGGATTCTTGTGTCGGAAGATGAAGTGCAGCTTGTAGTCTTCGCCGCATTTGTCGGGTCCAAACATGATGCTGTAGGGCGTGCGGTCGTGGAACTGCTCCTGACGTTGAAACGAGCAGAATTCAACATGACGCCGCCTTTTCAACATCATCCGCTGTCTGGGCGCTCGTGTTTTCCATTTTTACCATCTATGCCACCTGTTACTTAACATTAGCCATTAGCAGCGCATCCGTCTGGCTGCTACTGAGTTGCGTGGTTCTATATCAAAGTTCTATCAACCCGTTCTCAAACGTCTATCAAGGAAACAATATTTCAAAATATGCATTGGTACTGTTTTATCACGCAGCTCTATTGTAAACATGTTTATTTCTACTGTGAAGTTGGCATTTTCAACACGGGAGTCAATGGGAACCTGCACCCTTCTGGAGCCAGCCCCTAGAGGACGAGGAGGGAACTGCAGCATCCCTTCCACTTTGGCCGGTGGACTTTGGACCCTGACAGAAGCAGGCACTCGACAGCAGGGGCATTCAATTCTGGAGCGCCGGCATCCAGCAGGTTTTAGTTTGAACTCCACACACCTGATTTCAATCAGCTGGTGATTAACAGGCTTCTGCAGAGCCCGATGAGCTGCAGCACAGGTGATTTTGGGGCAGAGAAGCCACTAAAACATGATTTATACCGGCCCTACAGAATTAGAATTGTAATTGAATATCCCTGCTCTACAGGCTTCCGTTAACAGGTCAAAGGTCATGACAAGACAACATGGCGGCACATTTTCTCACTGAAACCCACCAGATTGAGATTTCCAGCATCTGAGAGCAGTTTGATGTACGCTCCGCCGCAATCGATCCCGTCCTGGAAATTCACCTCATACCTGCAACCAGAATGCAGACAGGTCCACAGTTTCTGTTCATTATTTCTGTGTGTGTGTGTGTGTGTGTGTGTGTGTGTTCATTTCCACTCACTGAACCACCAGAGGGTTGTCCTTGAAGACAAAGGGTTTGTCCAGCATGGCAGAGATGGCGTGATGTTTGGCTCTGGACTTCAGGACCAAGCCCTGGTCTCCTGGAACCTTGTTCAACTTCAGTGGCTCCACAGCCCACTTCCCTACGGGGGTAGGTGAGGGTCAAGTCACAGAAGATAAAGCCAAAAATAAAAATGAGCCGGATTAAAAATAAGCATAGATTCACACTGATGTCGGGGTGAGCTGAAACGTCCACAAACATCAGAATCAGAACAGCTACAAACCGTCATATTTGGAAATTTCTTCATCTGCATCTTCCTTCATTGTTTTTGACAGCTGCCATCTGCAGAAGTCAACATTAACCTTTCAACCACGAATACAAAATAAAGACACCCTGAAAAGCTGATGTGGATCTGTCAGTACCTGTCCAGAGATCCATCATCAAACGTCTGAGCGAAGTAAACGTCTCCAGTCGGAACCGGAGTCTTGTACATCACCTGGGATCCACAACAGGATTAAACCATCACCTTTTGGTTCCACACATTTAAATTTCCACGTGATTTAATTTATTTTTTTTACCTGGAAGGTGACATTAGAATCCGTCGCCACCTCATCAGTCTCATCTGCCGGTTCTTCATCCATCACCGTTGCTTCCTCCTCCTCTTCATCACCATCCTCGGCCATCAGAACCTTCAGTTCCTCCTCGTCTAAACCCGAGTCATCATCCGAGACGTCCAGCTCAGGCTCCCTCTCGTGAGCGGCCACAATAGCCACGGTCAGCGAAGACAGAAGCAGCAGGCGCCACACCCAGCCTCCGCCCACTTTCATCTGAGGAGAAGAGATGACTTTCACCAGCTGTGACACTAAATCCTCTAAAACACATGAAGCAGTTAAAGATCTTCGTCTACTTTTGATCTTTCTGATTCTGCAGCTAAACAGAGCAACAGAATTAACACACATTTGTCACCATGAGGGATAATCTGCCACATGGCTCTAATTCAGAGATCTATGACAGCAGCAGCAGCTTCAATAACCACATATTGATCAGCCCACATCATCTGTAAATATCCGGCTTGTAGAGATGCAGGAAATGAGAATCAACACCACAGACGGCTCGGAAACATGCTCCTGGCTGACTTTCATCTTTAACCTGATACTGATGTTTGCCAACAACAAAGAAATAGACTGAGATAAACCTAACAGGACTTTTGTCATCACCAAGATCATTTTTGATTTGCTTCATAAATTTGAATAAAAGTCTAATAAAAAAAGAAGCTGAAATAGTTTCACTCTAGTTTCCCTCTGGGGATGAATAAAGAATCAACAAAAATATCCATCACTGCCTTCCTTTCAATACTGAAGACAAACTAGTGACATTTTTCCAAATATCCAACAATAAATATTTTAAATTCCTAAATATTATTCTCAGGACATTTATTATTACACCAAGTCCTCTCGTCTGGACTTTTCTCCTCATGCAAATATAATCTTAACAAAATAAAATGGCTTTTCTGAAATATAAAAGTGGAAGAACCAATTCCTACTTCACACACTTGACCACCATCATGATACTCAAGTAATGCATCTTCTAGTAAACACAAGCCATGCACACCTAGTTTCTGTTTAAACTGTCGCCATGTGAGTTTAAAGCTGCACGAGTGTAGAAACTATGAAATGGAATAACATTGAGGTCACATGTTTGCTGTGGAGCTCATTGGGCTGCAGAAACTCTGAAATGAACACTTGTGTCCGCTCTGCTGCACCTGCTTCGAAGGCTAATGCTAACTAGCAGGATGGCGCGCTTAAAACAGCAGAACAAGAGCTTTTTGGCTAAACTAATGAGCTTTATTCAAGTCACACGAATGGGATACGCACTGAAGCTGACATCAGCTGCTGCAAATTTACAATCCAACGTAAAATCGTGAATAGGAAATGTTTTATCATTCAAAATGAATGGATAGCAGCAGCTAGCTTAGCATTGATGTCGCACTGGGAAAGATGCACGCAGACTCATTCAGACCACACACACAAACCTTGTGCTTTCTTCTTAGTCAGTGGAGAAAAAAACAATCTTTAAAAATGCTTTTCTGGGTTAAAATCTCGAGCGGCTTTATCACTGTGAATCTCAAACGGTTTGGGGAGAGAAACAAGGGATATCTGCAGAAGAGGACAACGTAAATGACAGCACAGCTCCGCCAGGATAACGGTGCTGCCGTTTGAGCATGCGCACTCCGAACTGAGAACTCTTAAGATGCGTCTATGAGCTTCACAAAATCAAGGAAATCAGAGAGACCAAATGCAAATAGCATGACACGACAAAAATATTAAATAATCTACTTAACCTGAAACCCTTAAAAGCTCATTTACACAAAATGACAAAGTGTTCATTTGGGAAAACACCCAAACAACTAGATATAAAACAGACTAAAATGGCAGTTAATTTCCTTCTATTAGTTAATTTTAAATTGTAAATTGTATGAGGTTCCGAATGTGCCAAAAATGTGTCATAAAATTGATCGGTTTGTGCACCGTATTTCTTCAACGATCTTCATTGTTTGTGATTTATGCTATTTGAAACCTGGTTCAAGGAAAATAAAGCTTTTTTCGTTGAATCCGAATAAAATCCCATTTACCGGTGATTTTGAGATCGGGGTTTCATTTGAAAGCATCACGTAGAAGCTCGTTTTCTTTTCGCCCCTTCAACTGTTTATATCATGCTGGAAGCGCAACACTTAATAGACTAAATGAAAGAAAATCCAAAATTGGTGTCATTTCTTTGTTGTGTTTAGCCGACAAACTGAGCAAAATATTCATTTACAGCCACGTTTTGCCCCACTGTACTTACTTCTATCATTTAAACGAATATCAGTCTAGTTAAAATCGCATGTATGAATATACGGATGAAATAAACGACCAACACACACATTAGATTAGTTCACATCAGTTCACATGTTGATTTGGGTTCATTTGCGACATACGGTAAAGCCGTATATTGTTTAGTCGCGCATGCGCGTATTGCGTAAATAGATGGTTCCCGCATGTCAGTTGAGAATAATTTGATTTTCACCAGAAACAGCAAATAACGACAATCATGAAAGAAACGCCGCTTTCCAACTGCGAGCGAGACTTCTTACTGAGAGCAATTGAAGAGAAAAAGGTGCGTTTTAAAACGTTTATCATCAAAGTAGCTAAGAAAACAACCTCCAAATCCAGAAAGTTGAATGGAGAAACTGAAAAAATAACCCGTGCTTCTATTCATGATTGTATCTTTAGAAGTGAGAATTCACACCAAGATTGTCACTGAAATTTTTAAGATAAAAAAACGTTGTAAACGAAATTAAGTAATTTCATTTTCCAAGTTCCAACTATTGTTTTTGAAGAAACTAGCTAAAGTTCTGTTTACTGTTTTTGTTCGTGTCCTTTAGCGGCTCGATGGACGACAGACCTATGACTACAGAAAGTTGAAAATCACTTTTGGGACTGATTATGGATGCTGCTTTGTGGATCTGGGGCAAACCAGGTGATTCTGGGGTTTGGTAATGTGATGAAAGCTGCTGAATGATTCTAATACTGACTAACATGTTGTCTCTCTAACATCAACACGAGGAACTGTTTGTCCTGCAGAAGAAATGTGCACATGCATGCAGATCTGATATTGTATCATAAAAAGAAGATCGGAATAAGTTTGCATGAACTCAAAGCTAGCGAGAGAAAGCATGAAGAAAAACCAGCTCCAAACTTCTACAGTTATGTCTATTCATCTTGTCCTGGAAGCCGATTTTAAATTGTTAAAATAACCTATTTGTGCTTGAGTAAAGTAGATTTTTTAATTCTGTGCAGAATTAAAACAAACTTCAAAGTCTGACCATCTTTAGTTTGCTCTCATTTTGAAAAGAAATCAGGAGTGTAGCTAGGATTTGACCTTTATGGGGGCTCAGCCCCCAATGAGCAGATTCCACCAACTCTTATTCAGAACGAAAGGGTTTTCATGTTTAAATATCTTTTAGAACAAACTCACATTTCAAACAAGTACATAGATTCAATACGATCCATGATTTATTCCATGTGCACTGACATGTAGCTTCCTGCAGAAAGCTCTCATTCCACTGGACCAGGTTGATCTGGTTCTCAACGTCAGGATAAAAACAATGTTTCAAACTGTAAGGTTTGAGAATTAGGCTCAACTTGCAAAATCAACTTGATGGTTTCTTTATTTTTCAAATGTGCTGAGTTCATAATTTGCTCCCCTAAAATGTGAGAGTTTAAATGTTTATTTTTAGAATGCAGCTGTTTATTTAGCTTCTGTCTTCAGGATGAAGAAATCTTCACGGCATCCTGGTTGTACAGTTTATGGAGATTTTCCAAAAATGTGGAAGAATTTGGTGCTACGCGGAGCCACTTTGTTGTTCAACCCACATCTTAAGGCCGTTGGAGATTTTTAGGACTTAGAGACATAACAGTTACTGTTTGCTTGGAGTCATCAGGTGATGACAGCAAACTCTTAAAAGGCACAGTGTGTATTTTCCCTGGTGATAGGGGGCAGTAGATACCTAAATCAAAAGCAAGCAAGCATTATTTTTGTGTTCAAGTAAGATCTTACCAAGATGGCCATTAGGGTCAAAAATCCTTGGGAGGGCAACCTTCATCAAAATAACAAGAACATCAGATTCCCTTTCATCCCTTGCAATGAGTGAGGAGATAATCGTGTAAAAGAACGTTTATTAATGCTGAAAGTTTTGTAACTATTAGTTACAAATCAGTGAATGCATTCTGTCCTCACGGGCTTCCGTAAAAGGAAACATGGCATCCAATATTGTGTCGCCCAGAGACTTAGACCCACTCCTATGCATTTTAAATCCAATTTTTATGGCTATATGTTATGAAACCACTACTATTTGTCAACAACTGGGCACTTTTTAATTCATTTACAACATTTTAATGGATATTTCCAGAGATTAATGGTAAAAACTACACATTGTCACTTTAATATAATTTAGAATCGACCCTTGTCTGTGACCTTTAGATGCTTTTAAGGGTTTGTCCCTCCAAGAGAAAAGAGTTAGCAGCATGGAAATGTCTCTGTCCGTCAGTCATCTCTCCTCCCGTTTCTCTTTGTTCCGTGCACCAGTACCACAACATGACACCACCTCTGCCGTGCACGACAGTTGCTTCACTGTTCTTCTGTCTGAAATCCTCACAGTGATCCGGCGCACCCGTGTGGGAAGCAAAGGTTTCCGTTCGGAGCAAGAGCCCCACTCACGTTGATGTTGAGACTTGGTGGTTTCTGGGTTGTCCCTGAACATTAAAAGCAGTTTCCTTTCTCCTGAGGGTGACGGATGAATCCAATAAGGGCAGATTTACACGACAAGCATGTCCACGAGGAGTAAACTGTTTCTGACCTCTTCTCAGGGTCATGGCTCAGGTGTCGTGTGAGTTGGTGGCACCTAAAGAGAACCGACCCACTGAGGGAATCCTGTTCTTCAACATCGAGCTGTCACCCATGGCCTCGCCATCGTTCGAGCAGGGCCGGTGAGGATGACTTGTGTGTTTGTTTTCATCCCCTCCTGTTTAACAACACTGATTCATTACACGCTGTAATGTGGAGCCGGCCTGCTGGAGCAGAAAATCATCCGTGGGATTTGTGTCCCTGCAGACAGTCGGAGCTGTCGGTGAAGCTGAACAGACAGCTGGAGAGGTGCCTGAGGAACTCCAAGTGCATCGATACTGAGTCGCTGTGTGTGGTGTCTGGAGAGAAGGTGACAGAAAGCCAGGATACACAAACACACACCACCTCCTGGCAGATTACCAAGCTGTTTTTGAGCTTTTCCTCACGTCATTGTTCATGTTTAGTCATTCAGCAGATGCTTTAATCCTAAACAGGTTTTCACCTAAGATGCAAAAGTCCCCAGAGACTCTTCTGGCTCACTGCTGCAGAAATGACTCAACTTTAGTATAAAAGCATTAGAAGAAATCTGCAGTTATTAGGAAAACACTCGTGTTATTTAATATTTATGACGTGTGTGTGTGTGTGTGTATATATATATATATATATATAGAGAGAGAGAGAGAGAGAGAGAGAGAGAGAGAGAGAGAGAGAGAGAGGTGTGTGTATATACATATATATATATAGATATATATAGATATATATATAATATATATTTAAGGAGTAAAACCTGGCTTCGGATGTGATGCTCATGTTTACCAGTAGGGGGCAGCAACTCATTTTATTCACGTTCTTTTTTCTCCACAACACTAGACCCTTTGAGCCTTTTAGAATAAAAGTTCAGCTGCTTGTTTTTTTTTATTTCCATTTAAATGAAATGTTTATTTAGACAGGTGATTTCTGATTTGAGTCAAAACAATCAACACAAACAAACATACATGAGACAAATGAGGCCTGATGTTCTTCCTGATGGAAGATGATGATGATGATGATGATGATGATGATAGTGGTGGTGGTGCTGCTGTCTCTGTGATCAGGTGTGGCAGGTCAGAGTGGATGTTCACACCCTGAACAACGATGGAAACCTGATGGATGCCGCCAGCGTAGCCGCCATCACGGCTCTGTGCCACTTCAGGCGTCCTGACGTAGCGATCCAGGGAGAAGAAGTGACGGTGGTGAGCCAGCAGGAAGCTCAATTCCGCAGAGGAGCTACTTTAAACTCGGCTTTCTCTTACTCAGACATCTTAATCTCCTCAGTTCAGTCCAGAGGAGAGAGACCCGATCCCTCTGAGCGTCTACCACATGCCCATCAGTGTCAGCTTTGCCTTCTTTCAACAGGGGTAATGCAACGCAACATTTACTGATCTAGAACAACAATACACAACAACAACACGAGCACATTCTTGTCCTTGTAGAACATTTCTGCTGGTGGACCCATGTGAGCGTGAGGAGCGAGTAATGGACGGCTTGTTGATGATTGCTATGAACAAACACAGAGAGATCTGCTCCATCCAGTCCAGCGGGGGCATCATGCTGCTCAAAGACCAGGTCAGCACATTCTAGAACCAGGATGTTCAAATTGTGGCCTGTGGGCCATTTGCAGCCTTCACAATGAATTTTTGTGGTCCCCAAATTGCATTTCTCAAATAATGACTTTAGTTTCTCTGGTTGGCTGTTCACGTAGATTGATTCTGTCTGACATTTTGTGTTCACAATTTTACTAAAATGCTTAATTTGACACTATTTGGAGGAGTACAAATAAAACTAAATCACCATAAAAATAACTTTTACATTTTTCAAACAGAAAAAAACAAATTTTTGTGAGCCACAAGGACCAACAACGTGATGATTTTGACTCTCGTTCTGAAAAGTTCTAGAATAATAACAGTGTTTCTATCATTTCTGCCCCTAGTTTCCTTAACTTCTCAGTTTAACGAGCACTGCCTCTCCATTCTGGACAACATCTGTCCTGTCAGAACCAGATCAGTTCCTGCAGTGAACCCTACTCCCTGGTTTAATGACAGCTTTCGCAGCCTAAAGCGCCAATGCAGAAAAATTGAGCATTTGTGGAAGAAAACCCATCTCCACGTCCATCTGCTGCACCTAAAGGATCTTCTGACATCCTTTAACTCTGCAGTCAGAGAGGGTTTCCTATTTTTCCAACCTGGTGTCCCAGAGCAAAGGGAACCCCAAGGTGCTGTTTAACACCATCAGCAGCATCGTCTCTCCTGCCTCTCCTACAGCCTCCATCCACTCTGTTGCAGACTGTGAGAACTTCCTGTCTTTCTTTGTGGACAAAGTCAATAAGGTTAGATCTAGCATCTCTCCTTCAGCCTCTCCCGACTCCAACCAGGCCCGTCATCCTGGATAGCTTTGCTCCTGTTTCTTTGCCTGAGTTAACCAAATTAGTTAACTCTATGAAGACCTCTGCATGCCCCCTCGACATCTTGCCCTCATCTTTGTTTAAAAGTGCTTTTCAGTCCATCTGCCCCATCGTGCTCTCTATAATTAATGCTTCTCTGGTTTCTGGTCAGGTCCCTGCTTACTTTAAGAACACTGTAATCCACCCGCTTCTTAAAAAAACGAGTCTTGATCCCTCTCTCCATAGCAGCTTCAGACCCATCTCTAAACTTCTGTTCATCTCCAAGATCTTGGAAAAGGTTGTGGCTAAACAGCTCACAGCTGCTCTTGATGAACATAACATCTATGATAGCTTCCAGTCAGGTTTTTGTAGAGCTCATTCTACTGAAACAGCTCTTCTTAGGGTCTCTAATGACCTTCTGACTCACAGTGATGCAGGGGACTGTTCTGTTCTGGTCCTGCTGGACCTGACTGCAGCCTTTGACACTGTTGACCATCACCTGCTACTGGAGAGGCTGAGAGACTGGGTAGGCCTATCAGAAACTGCTCTGGAGTGGTTCTCCTCTTATCTCTCTGAGCGCTCCTTTTCTGTGGCCGTCTCCAAGTTTAGGTCCTCCACCACCTCCCTTACCCATGGTGTCCCACAAGGTTCTGTGCTGGGGCCTCTGCTCTTCCTCCTCTATCTGCTTCCTCTTCAGCACATCCTGAGCTCCTTCAAAGGAATCTCCTACCATCTTTATGCAGATGATATCCAACTGTACATCTCCTTTAAGCCCCATGAGATGTCTAAGCTGCAGCTGTTACACTCCTGCTTAGACTCTATCATAACCTGTATGGCTGGAAGCTTTCTACAGCTGAATGAAGATAAGACTGAGATCCTAATCTGTGCCCCAGACAAGCTGGTTCCCAAAGTCAGAGACTCTCTTGGTCAGCTTGCTTCTCACACCAAACCTTCTGTCAGGAATCTTGGTGTGACCTTTGACCCAGCTCTCACCCTGGATTCTCATGTCAGTTCTCTTGTTCCATCTCTTCCATCTCAGG
>SSNQ01034654.1:1275851-1292016 GCA_006942095.1 Nothobranchius kuhntae
CTCTCTTTTCACGTGTCTGAGCAGAACCTCCCTGAACCATCTACAGGAGGTTCAGAATGCCTGTGCTCGGCTTCTGACCAAGTCCTCCAAACACACCCACATCACCCCGCTTCTCCTCCAGCTTCACTGGCTGCCAGTCAACTTCAGGGTTCATTTCAAGATCCTGGTTCTGGTCTATAGGGCCTTACATCAGTCCCTACACCCCCAGCAGGTCCCTGAGGTCCAGTGATCAAAGCCTACTGGTTGTGCAGCACCAGGCTAAAGACCAAAGGTGACAGATCATTTGCTGCTGTGGCCCCCAGACTCTGGAACTCTCTCCCCCTGAGCCTGAGATCAGTGGACTCAGTGGTCTCCTTTAAAAAGCAGCTGAAGACTCACCTGTTCAAGCTGGCTTTTGTATGACCTTCATCGCCACTCTCTCCTTGTTCTGCTCACCCCACCTATTCCACCTTCCTCAGGATCCACTGATTTCCCTCTTTCCTATTCACTCTCTCTCTTTCTTAACATTTTTTAATCACAATTGTCTATTTTTTGCTCATTTTAAATATCTTTTTAACCATTTTCTAAATTGTTTTTTATATTTTAACATTTTTGTTTTTGTGAAGCACCTCGTGATTTTTATCTTGAGAGTTGCTATAGAAATGATACTTTCTTCTTCCTCTTCCTCTTCTTCTTGTGACTCCCACGTGTCAGTCTGAAGTATATTTAGAAGGAATTCTTTGAAAAAAGACTTTGTTTAATAATTTAATTCCTAGTTGAATCCATCAGCATGTTTTTGCTCTGTGTTGTTGTAGGTTATGAGATGCAGTAAAATAGCCAGCGTCAAAGTGTCTGAAATCACTGAACTCATCAGTCAAGCCTTGTTAAATGACAAGGCTGCCAGGTGAGTGTCTGTCTCCTATTTATTACTACATTACCCACAATTCCCTTTAGAGGCTACATTTGAATGATGTGTTTGAAACGTTCCAGGAAGGCAGGTGGTAAATGTGGCTTTGCCGAGTCCATGCCTCAGGATCGAATCACAGCTCTGAAAATGGACCAGACCGATGTAGAGATGACCAACGTGAGCCAAACAGGAAGTGGGATGATCCTCCAGGGAGATGAAGCCCCGCCCCCAACGTATCCTGAAATGAAATGAAAGGACAAAAAAGGAACGGCATTTGTTTTTGTGTCTGACAGTTAGTCTCCCTAACTACACACCCATACCAGAGTCCCATCCCCAGTGGTGCCGGTGCCAGGTGTTGGTCAGGTGGGTCAGGGTCTGCAGAGCTGGGGACTGGAGGAGGAAGAAGAAGATGATGATGATGAGGAGGAGGAGAGCAGTGGAGATGACCAAGTGGAAGAAGTGACACAGATAAAACTGTCAGAAAAAGACAAGAAAGAAGGTTATTTGTTTTCATAACGTAAAAGTCATAGAAGAAGAAAAAAATATATAATTGAACTTTAATGTGTTTTGTCTTACAGCAGCTGTGGTGGAGATTTCAGACAGTGAGGAAGAGGAGGTGGTCATACTTTATCCAGAGACGACAGAGAAATCAAAGTAACATCTATTTGTTTGATATGAAGCCGAGGAGGTTGATAAATTAAACTAATCTCACCGGTTTCTGATTTTTTTCTTCTTCAGGAATTCTGGGTCCAGATCTGACCAGAAGGGGGCAGCAGCATCCAAGAAACGTCAGAAGAAATGACCGCAGCTTGAAACCGAAACAGAGAAAATACTACAATAATATGATATCGAAAAAGGCTTAAAACTGATTCAAATAAATTTATTTTTTACATTTCTAGAATCATTGTTGCGCGAATCAAAAGTTTGTCCATCATATGTCACTCATAAGAAACTTAAATAAGTCATGAGTCAGGTTCACGATAACACACGAGATTCACGCTTAGACAAAAAATTCACCGTGTAGATGTGACGGTGGAGTGATAAGAAAAACAAACCAATTTATGTTAAAAATGATCAGGTTCCACCGAGATTTGAACTCGGATCGCTGGATTCAGAGTCCAGAGTGCTAACCATTACACCATGGAACCACACTGGCAACGTCGGGCGAACTCCTTCCTATTGAAAAGCAGCGTAAACATACTGTTAATTTGTTTCTGTTTAGGTTTGCAGACACAACAGATATCTTTCGTTAAATGAATGCCAGTAGCACATTGAATTGCCTCTGTGTATGAAATGTGCAATATAAATAAAGCTGCCTTGCCTAGTGAAATGCGTTGTGGAGTCCTCTGGCCTCACATAAGTGCAGATCATTCATGGTTAAAATACTGACGGATTTGGACAGAGTAAAAAAGAACTGAGTGGCCCGTACGGGGATCGAACCCGCGACCTTGGCGTTATTAGCACCACGCTCTAACCAACTGAGCTAACCGGCCGTGATGAGATTCGATGACAGGTTTTGTTAAATAGAAAGAATGTAGTCATCAGTTTTTTGAAGTTAGTTTTTGCTTACCGTGGTTAGTTGAAACGCAACTGTGTGTGCTCAGCTTTTGACCAAATACTCAAAACACACCCACATCACCCCACTTCTCCTCCAGCTTCACTGGCTGCCAGTCAACTTCAGGATTCATTTCAAGATCCTGGTTCTGGTTTTTAGGGATCTTCTCAGTCCTCACACCCCCAGCAGGTCCCTGAGGTCCATTGACCAACTGAGGTCCAAATACCACTGGTTGTTCAGCACACCAGGCTAAAGGTCAAAGGCTGGCCCCCAGAATCTGGAACTCTCTCCCCCTGAGCCTGAGATCAGTGGACTCAGAGCTCTCCTTTAAAAAGAAGCAGAACACTCACCTATTCAGGCTGGCTTTTGTGTGATCTTTGGTTGATTCTTCATCACTACCTTCTCCTCATTCAGCTCTTTCTACCAATTCTGCCTTAGCTAATTATGGCAGATGTAATGCATAACAGAAACAGAGAAGCTAAAAAGGTCTTTTTTTTAATTATATTTTTGACTGTAGTTTTCATGTTTTTTCTGTAACATAATGCTGTAATTTCCTTTGATTTGTTTTCTTTGTTCACATTTTGTAACCCCTCTTCTTGTTTATAAACAAGTGAACTTTACGAAACTTGAAAAGATTCATTCAACTTTTACGTCTTTTGGTATAAGGAACGTCAAAATAAGAAATTAACGTTTCCTTCCGCCTTGCTTTTTGACTGACAGTTCCCAGGACCAATCGTGTATTGATATTTGTATTGAGCCAATCACATTCTAGGGGTGGGGCCAGACGTGAGTTGGTTCTCTTCTTGTTCGGGTTCGGTGTTAGAATCGGAAATTTAAAGTTCTGTGAACATGTCTAACAAGTCGGAGGCTAGCAGCGGAGGTAAAAATTTTAATACATCTGTAATTCAAAACCTTGACATGTCTACTGTTTCTAGCCATTCTAACCTGCTTTTACTTTTCAATGTTATTTAGTTTCCAGTTAAACTTATTGTGCTGTAATACAAAGAAAGTGAGATTTCTTTAGCTTGATAAATTCACCATATAAGTTTTATTCTATAATGTCGGTCAGGTCATTTCTTTTTGAGGATCTAAGAGTTTTTCCTTTGTTGTCTGACACACCCTACCAGGAAGTGCTGCAAATGACAGTAAGACAACCACTGACAGCAAAGGTGAGTAACCTTTAAACGTGCGGGTTGTACCTCAGTCAGAACAAAAGTGAAACAATACAATCTATTTATTGTATAAGTAAATTATTAATAAAAGTGTTCAGGTTGTTTTCAGATGTTTCATGTGGGTAATTTAATCTCTCATGCTCTGTATAGGTTTATTGTAGGTTTACCTGAGTGCTTTCAGTATGAAGTGAAAACGGAACAAGTTAGTAAATCTCATAATAAAACCTCTGAGTTCACATTTTATGAGGGTTTGTCTTGTTGCTGACGTGCAGAGCAAGTTTTTTTTAAATCATAAATCTTGCAGCAGTGTAAACACCGTCATTATACTGTTGGGCAGTCCAGACGAACTGTGTGCGAAAACAAGGAGACCTGTTAAAAAATGAGGTGCGAACAAAGCAGATGAGTTTATTTTTTAAACTGATACAACTATGTAATAAGTTACTGAACTTGAACACAACAGTATATTCCAAGGTGCTTGTAATTCTAACAAGCTAAAACCAAACAAGAAGTGTCAGTCTTAACATGACAAAATATGAAAGCTATTGAGAAGTCATGTTAAAAAAAAACTAAATCAAAAATGTTTGATTAAAGTTCTGTGAACATGTCTAACATGCAAAAATCTTGCATTGATGATGATAGACTGGTTAAATAAACCTAAAACATGATTCACAAAGAATGAAATAAATTAAAAGTAAACTTTTACAGGAAAGTAAAAATGTTACCTATTTAATAAGTTATTCATTGCTTCCCGCTTTATTTTAAATCAGTTATTATTTAAATATTATGAAACAATGGCTGCTTGACTCGCATGCACTTCAAACTGAATTGGGTAACAATTATTTTAAAGTGCTTTTGCAACAGTTTAAAGAGCCAATCATGCCCATCTACTAACTTAGGGTCCATGGGTCCCCTACAGCCAAAGGGAGATTCAACGAACCAATGAGAGCTATTTTCAGATCCCGTTTTGATATGTGCCATGGATTTCACATAAGAAGTCCCTGAATTGTAAAGACATGTTCTGATGTCAAGAAAGGGCTTATTTTTGACAGGTGGCAAAAGTAAATTTAGGTTTGGTGAAAACAAGTAGAGGACTCCAACTTCTCATTTCACAACATTTACATGTTTCCCAACCCTGGTCCTCAGGGCACACTCCTACATGTTTTCCCTGTCTCTGCTTCAACACACCTGATTTTACATTGGCTCATCAAGAGGACATCAAGTGCTGCAGATGCCTGTTATTCACTCATCAGGTGTGTGGCAGCAGGGAAACACTGGTGTTTTAAATAGGCAACATGGAAAAC
Organism: Nothobranchius kuhntae; assembly: GCA_006942095.1. Classification (NCBI taxonomy): domain Eukaryota; kingdom Metazoa; phylum Chordata; class Actinopteri; order Cyprinodontiformes; family Nothobranchiidae; genus Nothobranchius; species Nothobranchius kuhntae. The sequence continues at coordinate 1,280,766 of SSNQ01034654.1, forward strand.
ATGCAGGACAGTGGGCCCTGAGGACATCATCAAACCAGAGAAGGAGGAGAAAAATGGCTGGAGTTTAGCGAGCTTCACATCCTTCTTTCAGGATGAAATAAAAAGCATTAAACTTGGAGAAAACCACAATCAATCTGGTCGTGTGGTAAGTAGCAGCTACACTGGAGGAGATGAGATTCTGCGGTGATTTTCACAATCAAATACAGGTCCGTCTCAATAATTAGCATATACATAGTTCATTATTTTCTGTAATGTACTGGTAAACATTAGACTTTCATATATATTAGATTCATTACACACAACTGAAGTAGTTCAAGCCTTTTATTGTTTCTAATATTGATGATTTTGGCATACAGCTCATGAAAACCCAAAATTCCTATCTCAAAAAATTAGCATACCATGAAAAGGTTCTCTAAACGAGCTTTTAACTTAATCATATGAATCAACTAATAAACTCTAAAAACCTGCAAAAGATTCCTGAGGCTTTTAAAAACTCCCAGCCTGGTTCATTATGATAAATGATAAATGACCCGCACTTGTATAGCGCCTCTCAGAGTAAGGACTCCAAAGCGCTTTACACTACAGTGTATCATTCATCCATTCACACACACATTCACACACCGATGGTGATGAGCTACAATGTAGCCACAGCTGCCCTGGGGCGCACTGACAGAGGTGAGGCTGCCGAGCACAGGCGCCACCTGTCCCACCGACCACCACCAGCAGGCAAGGTGGGTTAAGTGTCTTGCCCAAGGACACAACAGCAGAATTCTCTGTCCGGAGCCGGGATCGAACCTCCAACCTTCCGATAACTGGACAACCCGCTCAACCTGTTGAGCTACTGCTGCCACTCAAAACTGCAATCATGGGTAAGACTGCCGACCTGACTGCTGTCCAGAAGGCCATCATTGACACCCCCAAGCAAGAGGGTAAGACACAGGAAGAAATTTCTGAAAGAATAGGCTGTTCCCAGAGTGCTGTATCAAGGCACCTCAGTGGGAAGTCTGTGGCAAGGAAAAAGTGTGGCAGAAAACGCTGCACAACGAGAAGAGGTGACCAGACCCTGAGGAAGATTTTGGAGAAGGACCGATTCCAGACCTTGGGGGACCTGCGGAAGAAGTGGACTGAGTCTGGAGTAGAAACATTCAGAGCCACCGTGTACAGGCATGTGCAGGAAATGGGCTACATGTGCCGCATTCCCCAGGTCAAGCCACTTTTGAACCAGAAACAGCGGCAGAAGCGCCTGACCTGGGCTACAGAGAAGCAGCACTGGACTGTTGCTCAGTGGTCCAAAGTACTTTTTTTGGATGAAAGCAAATTTTGCATGTCATTCGGAAATCAAGGTGCCAGAGTCTGGAGGAAGACTGGGCAGAGGGAAATGCCAAAATGCCTAAAGTGCAGTGTCAAGTACCCACAGTCAGTGATGGTCTGGGGTGCCATGTCAGCTGCTGGTGTTGGTCCACTGTGTTTTATCAAGGGCAAGGTCAATGCAGCTAGCTATCAGGAGATTTTGGAGCACTTCATGCTTCCATCTGCTGAAAAGCTTTATGGAGATGAAGATTTCATTTTTCTGCATGACCTGGCAGCTGCTCACAGTGTCAAAACCACTGGTAAATGGTTTACTGACCCTGGTATGACTGTGCTCAATTGGCCTGCCAACTCTCCTGACCTGAACCCCGTAGAGAATCTGTGGGATATTGTGAAGAGAAAGTTGAGAGACGCAAGACCCAACTCTCTGGAGGAGCTTAAGGCTGCTATCGAAGCATCTTGGACTTCCATAACACTTCAGCAGTACCACAGGCTGATCGCCTCCATGCCACACCGCATTGAAGCAGTCATTTCTGCAAAAGGATTCCTGGCCAAGTATTGAGTGCATAACTGAACATAATTATTAGAAGGTTGACTATTTTTTATTTAAAAACACGTTTCTTTTATTGGTCTGATGAAATATGCTAATTTTTTGAGATAGGAATTAGGAATTTTGGGTTTTCATGAGCTGTATGCCAAAATCATCAATATTAGAAACAATAAAAGGCTTGAACTACTTCAGTTGTGTGTAATGAATCTAATATATATGAAAGTCTAATGTTTATCAGTACATTACAGAAAATAATGAACTTTATCACAATATCCAAATTTTTTGAGAAGGACCTGTAAATCTTAAATTACGCGACAATGTCAAGGTTATAATGCCTTCTTCGGGTCAGGGATGAGGTCCTGCCTCAAGTGGAGGAGTTTAAGTATTTCGGGTTCTTGTTCACGAGTGAGGGAAAACTGGAGCGTAAGATCGATAGGCGGATTGGTGATGTGTCTGCAGTGATATGGGCGTTGTACCGGTCTGTCGTGGTGAAGAGAGAGCTGAGCCAGAAGGCAAAGCTCTTGATTTACTGGTCGATCTATGTTCCTACCCTCACCTGTGGTCACAAGCTTTGGGTGGTGACCGAAAGAATGAGATTGCAGACACAAGCGGTCGAAATGAGTTTTCTCCGCACAGTAGCTGGGCTCTCTCTTCGAGATAGGGTGAGAAGCTCGGCCATCCGGGAGGGGCTTGGAATAGACCCGCTGCTCCTCCACGTTGAGAGGAGCCACTTGAGGTGGCTCGGGCATTTGGTCAGGATGTCTCCAGGATGCCTCTCTGGTGAGGTTTTCCAGGCACGTCCAACTGGTAGGAGATCTAAAGCAAGACCCAGGACATGCTGGAGGGACTACGTCTCTTGCCTGGCCAGGGAATACCTCCCCAGAGGAGCTGGCCCAAGTGGCTCGGCAGAGGGAAGTCTGGGCCTCTGTGCTTAGGCTGCTGCCTCCGCAACCCGACCTCGGATTAGCGAGAATGGATGGATGGTTGGATTACGTGACAGTAGCGATGGGTACCGAATTCGGTACTTTTTAAGGTACCGACCGAACTCCATAGTACCGACTGAGCACCGATTCACGTCATTTAAAACGGTGCCTCGTTTCGGTACCCGTCCTTCATAACGAGAACTTGCCTAGACAGCTGCGCACGCGCAAGAGCGTTATGTTGTCGGTCGCTGCGAGCCAGTTGTAAACAGAGTAGCATGGTAGAAAGAACGCACGCTAAAGCTTGGGTCCACTTCACTAAAAGTGATGGGTAACTGGGTGATGATGAAACCAGCGACAATGATCTAAGTGAGACATCCTCATCTTAATCTGCTCCGATAGGTAAATAAAATGTTTAAGATAATGTTAGCTTGATATGTTAGCTTCCGTTTCGCTAATGGTGCGTTCGCTTTCTCCTCGGAATTCCGATTCTCCGGCTAGAAGAACATGAACGCGCTCTAAAGTTTGGCTTCACTTTACCAAATGCGACGGGTGATTGGGTGAAGATGAAACCAGCGACAACGATCTAAGTGTGAGGCATCATCGTTATAATCTGCTCCAGCAGCTAAATAAACTGTTTAAGATAACGTTAGCTTGATAGATTAGATTCCATTGCCACCATTGTTATCAGCTAATGGTGCGTTCGCTTTCTCCTCAGAAATTCTAACTTCCCAGTAGGAAAAATCAAATGAAAAAGGACGGCAAAAGGAATGAAGATACACAGTAAATTTAGTTCACAGTAAAGATGTTTGCTTCAGTTTAATTATCAGCTTATAAAACTACAAGGACGATGTTAAAATAGTTGTGTGTTTTTAATCGTGATATTTATCAAATATGGTTATATATTGAGAAAAATATATATTTAATTATAAAAGAGAATTAAATATTAAACACTCAAAAGTATCTAAAATTGGTACCATTAAGTACCGGTATCGATTCCTTGGTACAGGGAATTAGTACCGAATTGATTCAAATGTCAAAGGTACCCATCCCTACGTGACAGACAGTCGAAACACACATAATTATCTATCAGTTAAGTTGAAGTACAGCATATGTGTGATTTAGGGTGTAAGGTAAAGCGGATCAGAAATGATCTTTTCCAACCCCGTTCACTTACATCCTTGAGCCGACTGGAAGGGGAGTAGATTTAGGCGTCCTACTGTAGTTACAAACAAGTTAATTGTACATTTATGTCTGTTTCTGCAGTTTGCACAGAGAACTTAACAGAGACGGATGCCTTCATCACAAAGTAAAACGTTTCTCCTTCTTTGTATTGACATCAGCTTGTGATCTCCTTCTCCTTTACATCCAAAACAGCATTTTTGAGCCTTTTAACTTTTATTTTTCAAACAGCTCTTTAAACCTGGATCCCGCAGAGGAGTACAATATGGGCCACAAACAACGAGGGCTCGCTCTTATCTTTAATCAGGACTACTTCTACTGGCTTCTGGGGTTAGGTGCCAGAAGTGGATCAGAAGCTGATCGCAACAACTTGGCGAGAAGGTGAAATGTACTGGGCAGCTGCTGAGAGTTTACTGGCTTCTCTTCACCAGATTTAAACTAATTCTCACTTTTTTCTCAAAAGACTGAAGCAGCTAAACTTCGAAGTGAGGTGTTACGACAACCTCAAACAGGTGGAGATCCTGGAAAAAATCCATGAAGGTACTTTCATAAATGATCACTTATAAAAGTGACTCATTGGTCTGAAATGTTGTACAGGATGTGTTTTGGGTTGTAAAGTCGAAAGTTGCACTAATGAGTGACGTCTCTTCAGCTGCTGAGGAGGACCATTCGGATGCCGACTGCTTTCTGCTCACCTTCATGAGCCACGGCGAGGACGATCACGTTTTCGCCCACGATGGAAAGATTAACATCCAGGAGATCACAGCCATGTTTAAAGGAGACAAGTGCAAGACACTTGTAGGGAAACCAAAGATCTTCATAATGCAGGTACACACAAAGCAGCACAAAGTTAAAGAGCAAGTCACCCCCTACCAGAGTATTACTCCACTCCCACTTCCTGTTTGAAAAATGCAACAAATGCTGTTGCCCAGCAGACCGAGAGGGCGGAGCCGCTAACAAATACACACAGACTCACAACGACATTGTGACATCATTAGGTACCAGCTAACATTCTAGGGTACCTCTTAGCCAATAGCGATGGCAGATTTAAATTCAACTGCAGTGCAGTTTTTACCTGACAACGGCACAACACTGACAGTTTTAGGCTGAAATTTTAAATTTTACCTAAAATGAACTAAAGTGCAAAACTATTGACTACACGTGTCTGCAGCACAATCAGACACGCATTTATATCGTTTATCAGAAAAAAAAAGAGTTGATTTGGGGGTGACTTGCTCTTTAAATTAGAAAAATCTTCATGCTTTTTTGCAAACAAACATATTTTGTGTGACTAGGCATGTCGCGGGGACAAACACGATGTGCCGGTAACTCCGTGTGATGTTGTGGACAATAAGGTAAATGAGGTGGTGGTCGACGCCAGCTCCATCCACACACTCCCTGCTGGTGCTGATTTTGTCATGTGCTACTCTGTGGCACAGGGTAAGTTGTTTGGATCATTTGATTATTTTGGTCTGTTTGTTTTGTTGCTTTTAAACATAGGGAAGACGTCAGAAAAATATCATAGACTTCATAACTTTGTACTAATGGGCGGACCACAGAAAGTTGCTGAGCAGGATGTCCTCTGGTTTTGAGTGGAAGTAGCCATGATGCGTCTTTCATCTGCCTTTTTGTGCTCGTCGTCATGTGTTTGACACACGGTAGCAATATTAGGCTGTTGCTCATTCAGTTCATTTCTACTTTAGGCAAACTGATACGTTTTACGCCTGACTGTGTTCCTACAAAAACCTGTGTATCAATAAGAATCCATGACAAAAGAATTAATCAATTGATACTTAATCTGTTCATTCAATTGGTTTAATTTCCATTTATTCCTTTTGTCAAGGTTACTATTCCCACAGGGAGACTGTCAATGGCTCCTGGTACATCCAGGATCTGTGTGAACTGCTTTGGAGGTTCGGCAGTACCCTTGAATTTACAGAGTTACTCACCCTGGTCAACAGGAAAGTGTCCATGAGGTCTGTCGGGAACGCCAGAGACCCTAATGCTATTGGGAAGAAGCAAGTGCCCTGCTTTGCCTCGATGCTCACTAAGAAACTCTATTTTAGATCAAATAAGTAACGCCCTAGGGCTGCAGGTTAAAGGTGTGGTTAACTGAAAAAACACTTTTTAATTATTATTTCTGATTATAATTGGTTACTTAGAAATTTTCATGCAGGCTGAACATGAAATGTCTTCCTGCGTTAGCTTCTGACAGAAAATATACAGTGAAATGCTAGGATTTGAAAATCCTCACGTACCTATGTCACACTGTGAATTTGCATTCATGGCCTCGCCCATCTTGGCTCGTGCCCGCCCACAGGAAGGATAAAAAAAATGCAGCTAGAGCATTTCCTAATCCCAATACTCGCACTTTGCACCCTTCATTTGCGCATTCCCAGCCAGGGGTGCGAGTGCGTAGGGTGTCCCGATTCTCAAGTGCAGAACTTGACCATGCCCTCATTGCACCCTTAATCTGCACTTCACCCAAGTCCGCAGAGATGCGGACCTCGGGCAAGGGTATTACCCACAAGTCATTGCTGCAGGAGAAAATGCTCAAGTTCTTTTTCTGAAAATATGTATTTTCTAATAAAATTAGTTACATTTATGACGATTATTTGATGCTCTAAAACTTTTAGACAAAGCAGCAGTAAATGTAAATTTGTTTCAAACAACTGTTTGGCTGCTTGTTTAAAAGTTGTTAATAAAAGGTTTTTAAAAAAAGTATCACAGCGACCAGCATCCCGGCATGCGTTGCGATCGATGACGCAATGCTCACGGTCTCAATTCTTCAATTATTTGCACACTTGTGTATGACACACTCACCCTACTGCACACTTTCTCCAAGTGCACTTTGCTGAAGTCCACAGGGCGCAGTGTGAGTATTGAGATTGGGCCCGTCTTGGTGATGATGACTTTGCAACATGGCTGTACGCGTTCTCTTAGCCAATCAGAAGCAAAGTGTGTGCATATCATTAATGAGTAATCCTGCTGTTTTCAGCCCACCTCTGCACCAGCAGACTTCTGCATCTTAGAATAGGAGCATTATAGCTTTTTAAAAAATGACTCATAAGTCACTGATTTACACTAGAGAACACTGCAGATTTATTGAATCAAGTAAACCACACCTTTAAAACTAGCTTTAAGAGGGAAACACACTATCAGGGAAAGGAAAAGTATCATGTAGTTTACAACCTTAATGCTTCAAGTAAAATAACGTGCTACAAATTCAGAAACTACAGTTTGTCGCTTTATAAGCATATTACATTGTGTTGGTGGGTGGTTTTTTTTTTTTGCACTTTTACTCCAGTGTCATATTCAAAACTTCTTTGACTACATTTTCCCACCGGTAAAAGATTTTTAACTATAGGCTGGAACTTCCAGGGATATCTGTCTTTTATGTCTTAGAGCTGCACTTTTGTTCCATCAGATCGTCATTCTTATTTTTAAAAAGGGAATTGCCGTTTGTGCCGTACGTCTAGCTGTTGTTCGTGGTACGATATTGAATAAAACAGCACTCTTAATCACAATCTCAGGAAACCTAATTAATTGCCCTTTGGGACCAATAAAGTTTTCTGAATCCAACACAGGAGTGCATTTTCTTGTAGCTGTAGGGTGGACTTTAGTGACTTCCTGCTGTCGTATCATCTGTATCAAAATGAAACCTACCAGAATAACCGCTGATGCGGTAATTTTATTTTTTTTTTGTGATCAAATCACAGATTTTGTACAACTGTAGCTTTTTAGCTGCTGGTTTGGTTTAATACTCTGAAATAAAAATAATAATCTGGGCAAAAAGATTGCGTCTCCTCTTTATGTTGTAATAAAACTTACTAATTTCCAATCAAAACACTACAGAAAGAGCTTTTTTCTTAAGTGGTTTAACAGACTGAGACAGAATATTCAGCAAATGCAAACTTTATTCATCAGTGTTTGTATATCTAAGAGCACAGTATATGGCATCATCAGGACTGTTACCAACTCAGGATAATAATTCCAAAGTTATAATCATCAAAACAAACTGAAACATGTATTTTTGCTGTGTTTGAGTGGTTATTTGTAGTTCATGGCTTTGGCTGGATTTGTTCGAGCGGTAGCTGAAGTTGATTTGGACCTCTCAGACGTCTCAGGTCGTCCTCCACCTGACAAACGAACAGAATTTTTTTTAAATAGCATGTATTTTATGAAAGCAGTGGCTCATAAATGAGGAAAGCAGAATGATCAGCTAGACCTGTGCCAGTTCCTCTTTCAGTTGGTTGTATTTGTCAACGTTGAAGTTCTTCGTCCTGGCCCCTTTATAAAAGTATCGTAGAAACTGTCTATCTTTAGCATCTGGGTAAACGTAATCCTGGTGGACAGAATAAACAGGATCAGAACAGTTGGAAGTCTTCTTGCTAACGTGATGATTCTGAACAGCCTGGCTCCAGGTGGAATTGATTATATTATCCCAGGGATCTGGTTCCACCTCCCTAAGCCTTCATGTTACACCTGATCTCCCCCAGAACTCCACTACCCAGCATGCACCACACCTGACTTCCTGCTAACATCACCAACCCAGCCTAAATACTGAACGTGTTTACCCGAACCACCAGTCTACCCAACTGACCGGTCAGCTCCTGTGTCTTCTTTCACTACTTTGGAGCCGTGGTACCCTCTTCTACCCTTTCGAGTGACGGTTCATACACCACGCCACACCCGAACTGCAGTCACAACTCACTCAGCTCAGACCTCACTCATATCCTATACTAGGGGTACTCAATTCTGGGCCTGGAGGGCACGTTTTTGTGGTTTCTCTGCTCTAATACACTTGATTCAGTGGTTGAATCACCCGAGCATCAGCTCATCAGGTTCTGCAGAAACCTGTTAATCACCTGCTGATTGAAATCAGATGTGTTGAAGCTGGTCCAAAACCAAATCGTGCTGGATACCGGCCCTCCAAGCCCAGAACTGAANCCTGGTCAACAGGAAAGTGTCCATGAGGTCTGTCGGGAACGCCAGAGACCCTAATGCTATTGGGAAGAAGCAAGTGCCCTGCTTTGCCTCGATGCTCACTAAGAAACTCTATTTTAGATCAAATAAGTAACGCCCTAGGGCTGCAGGTTAAAGGTGTGGTTAACTGAAAAAACACTTTTTAATTATTATTTCTGATTATAATTGGTTACTTAGAAATTTTCATGCAGGCTGAACATGAAATGTCTTCCTGCGTTAGCTTCTGACAGAAAATATACAGTGAAATGCTAGGATTTGAAAATCCTCACGTACCTATGTCACACTGTGAATTTGCATTCATGGCCTCGCCCATCTTGGCTCGTGCCCGCCCACAGGAAGGATTTAAAAAAATGCAGCTAGAGCGGAGAGCATTGCCTAATCCCAATACTCGCACTTTGCACCCTTCATTTGCGCGTTCCCAGCCAGGGGTGCGAGTGCGTAGGGTGTCCCGATTCTCAAGTGCGGAACTTGACCATGCCCTCATTGCACCCTTAATCTGCACTTCACCCAAGTCCGCAGCGATGCGGACCTCGGGCAAGGGTATTACCCACAAGTCATTGCTGCAGGAGAAAAGGCTCATGTTCTTTTTCTGAAAATATGTATTTTCTAATAAAATTAGTTACATTTATGATGATTATTTGATGCTCTAAAACTTTTAGACAAAGCAGCAATAAATGTAAATTTGTTTCAAATAACTGTTTGGCTGCTTGTTTAAAAGTTGTTAATAAAGGTTTTTAAAAAAAGTATCACAGCGACCAGCATCCCGGCATGCGTTGCGATCGATGACGCAATGCTCACGGTCTCAATTCTTCAATTATTTGCACACTTGTGTATGACACACTCACCCTACTGCGCACTTTCTCCAAGTGCACTTTGCTGAAGTCCACAGCGTGCAGTGTGAGTATTGAGATTGGGCCCGTCTTGGTGATGTTGACTTTGCAACATGGCTGTACGCGTTCTCTTAAGCCGGGCGTACACTGTGCGACTTTTTCACTCGTAGCACTCAGCTTCAGCTCAAACTGTACGACTTCCTCGCAGAGCAGATCTCACGAGTCGTGTGCTCACACTGCACGACCCAGTTCTCGCACGCGACCTGACTGCTCACACTGTACGTCTGGTAGCAACACGTCGGCCCTAAAAATATGCTAAAAATAGCAGTTTTTACTCAACACGTCAGACTTTTTTGTCTTGTCTTGTCTGTCCTTCGGGAGTGCTGCAGGACACACGGGGATTTATAGGGGTTGGATGAGGAAAACGAAATAAAGAAAGTAAATCTGTGTTTTGTGATCAGTTTAATTTGACATGAACACGACAAACACGCTTTCTTGACAATCTTTGTGAGTAAAAAATGTGTAGAAACAAAAACGAACAGCGTGTGTTATTAGGGACATAGCGAGCGGCGTTGATGCAGGATTGCGCATGCGCCATGAGCGGTTCTGATACTTTTTGGGTCGCAGCTGCTCGCAGCGCCGCTTCAACAGTGCGATACCCTCACGAGGGACGAGCGAAATTTTAAACACGCCAGAAGTCCGTGCGACCTCACGACTGCTGATCAGCAGCTGGTCACGTGGTGTTAATCGCCTCTCGTAACCCCCTGTACACTACACGACCGCTCGGCGCAAAACTCGCCCCGATGTCGTGGATTCTCGTACGACTGGAAAATCGGCTCAAAAAAGTGAAAAAGTCGCACAGTGTACGCCCGGCTTTAGCCAATCAGGAACAAAGTGTGTGCATATCATTAATGAGTAAAGCTTGGTTTATGCTTGACGCATTCACTTTCCGCGCGGTGATGCGGCTCGCGGCTGGAACGCGCTTCACAACTTGCAGCGTTTATGGTTTGTGCGGCTCGTCTCTGCGGTGAGCCAATATTCTCCCAAACTGAACGGGGCAGCATGGAGCTCTACGTCATGCATCAAACACCACACCATAGTAGAATTAGAAATCACTGTTTACAACATGGTATTTCAGCATTTTTAACAGCGTCCTCGTCTTTTCCGACAGTGCGAGCTATTTCTCTCCAAGAATTATTAACAACATGTTGATCACGGTGATCTCTGAGAGCTGAATCATACAAATGTCTGTATTTACGAACCTCTGCCATGCCGGTCCGCCATGTTTTTCCGCGTCCGACCGTCCGCGTGGTTAGAAATTTTCCGAGGTGCGCGTTGCGGAAATCTTGGGCCGTGCGGAGACGCGGTGGAGGGGCGTGGTTGTTAAAATGACGCAAAATGACGCAACTTTTCCGCGCGGAGCCGTGCGGACCTCGCGGACGCGTCAAGCATAAACCAACCTTAATCCTGCTGTT
>SSNQ01034654.1:1292026-1308458 GCA_006942095.1 Nothobranchius kuhntae
CCCTGTCCTATCCCATCGCTATTCAGTCCTGTTAGGGAGTGCCCTGCATGTTTTAGCCATTCCCCTGCTCCAGCACACCTGATCTGATCATTTAATCATCTCTTCACCACATCCTCAAGTTCTTCAGAAGCCTGTTAATCACCCGTTGAATCATGCAGGTAGCGGCCAATAAACGCCAGGGTTGAACAGCCTTGTCCTAGACTGAGTGTAAAAGTGTAAACATTTAGATTTGAAACTTGCCTGCTTGGTGAGGACATAGTAAGCGAAGGCCCCCATGCTAGTACCATAGGTGATGAAGTATGTGACAGGCTCCATCACATCCCATGAATAGACCCACCAGGTGAGCCAAGCCAGGGCGCCGCCCTGCACTGACAGCAGTGCCATCCCAGTCCAGAGAGCCCTGGAGGAGTGAAACTCTGCTCTTTGCGACAGCTGGACCTTCATCTGAAAGGTCACAAAACAAGATGGTTACCACCTTTTGGAAGTCCAGTTTAGCCAGCCAAGCACACACGTTGCTTTTGTTCTGAAATAAAGGAGAAATGGTCCTTTCACAGCACACTAACCCCAAAATTCCACTACTTCCGCTGCGCTCCGGCACAAACTCCGCAGCAAAATCGGTCCCGTTGTAGTCAATCAGAGTTGTTCCACAACTGCGGCCGTGCGGCGCAGTGCGCCGCCCGCCGTTCCGCCATCCGGCAAAAATAGGATCGATTCTATTTTTGCCGGACGCCGGAGGACCTCCGCAGTCAATGGACACAAATCACAACCGCCCAACAGGAAAGGGAGCAAGCACAACTTCCATTATTTCACAATAAATCGATAAACAAAAAGCGTTTTTTGTTTGATATGCACAGGTTTAACAACTTTTAACAACTATCAATGGCGGCTGAACTTTAAATGCACACAAATAAGCCATAAATACAGTTTCCACTATCAAAGTAGTCACATTTTGTTGATCCAAACACTGCTGATCTCTCAACACAAATGATGGGCAGATTAAACAGTTCATTTTGATGCTTCTCCCACACAACGGGTGTTTGGATCTAACTTCCGCGTTTATTGCTCGGACTGTATCGCAAGATCTCGAAAATCCCGCGCATGCTTGTTTGCGCACCTCAGGTCTCCACACCGGAGCGGAGCCGTTGTAGAGCGGGTAGCAGTAAAAATTGAGTTCGGAAGCGAGCGGCTGCGGAAGGCGGGGGCGGACCGGAGCGGAGGTAGTGGAATTTTGGGGTAATGCACATCTACAACCTTCTCAAGAGGCGACAGCTCTTGTTTGATGCTGTCCAGTTTCTCCAGCAGCTGCCTCTCCTTCAGCAGGTGGTGTTCAGGCAGGTGGAGCGCCGTGTGCAGCAGGTTCACAACATGTTTCACGTCCTCCATCTCTCTGGCGTGCTCTCTAGATGGAAACACTGCAGCAGACGGCACAACCAAGGAGGAGAAGGATGAAAGAGTCCAAATAAAAATGTGGAGTTATGCCAAGAAACAGAAACGTGAGGATTTCTCAGCAGGACTGATCGTAACCATGAACCAGACTACATGTTTTACCCTTTTCAGGAACACGGATGCTGTAGAATGACCCATTGATGACAAGCTGGAAGTCTTTCTCCAGCAGGGTATCGATGAGTGTGGTGTTGGCAACACGTTCCCCATCTGGTGAAAAAAGGGTATTTTTAAAGAGCAAGTCACCCCCAAATCAACTTTTTTCCCCTGATAAACTAAATAAACAAGTGTCTAATCGTGCTGCAGACACGTGTAGTCAATAGTTTTGCACTTTAGTGCATTTTAGTTAAAATTTTAATTTTCTGCCTAAAACTGTCAGTGTTGCGCCGTTGTCAGGTAAAAACTCTGCACTGTATTTGAATTTAAATCTGCCACCGCTATTGGCTAAAAGGTATGCTATGATGTAAACTGGTACATTATGATGTCACAATGCTGTGGTGAGCCTGTGTGTGTGTGTGTATTTGATAGCGGCTCCGCCCTCTCGGTCTGCCAGGCAACAGCATTTGTTGCATTTTTTAAACATGAAGTGAGAGTTGAGTTAGACTCTGGTAGGGGGTGACTTGCTCTTTAATTAGAATCATCCCGAAAAATAGCATCAACTAATCAGCGCCATAAAAAGCTGCAGGAAAACTAACTCTACAGACCAAGAGTCACAAGCTAGGCTAAAGCTACCCTTGCTACAGGTTGCAGATACAGATACAAGACAATAAATTAAAATACAAAAGTCCACATTGGTGACAATATATATAACTCCTCTTGCCTGAGATCAGCCTGCAGCAAATATCAAACCACAAGTCAGTGTTGGATGGAAGTTTGCACAGTCCAGTCAAAATGAAAGAGAAAGAAACACGAACTAATAAAAATAGAATAATTTAATTTTTGTGTGATTATCAGTGTGATTTTATTTTTAATGTCTACAATGACTTTGTTATTATTACTATTGTTATAATAGTTATTTTTATTATAATGTTCAAAATAAAGATTCCATTCATTCTTTCATTCATTCATTCATTCATTCATTCAACTACAATATAGAGCTATAGAAATCACTTTTGTGAAATGTGTCCTGGTTGGGTTGAATAAAGTGGTTAATTTCTGTAATTTGTATTTTTGTTCTTTGCTGACTGCAAAACAATTTTGCCTCCTGGGAACAAAAATGTTTACCAGAATCAGAATTCACAAACAACGAAAAAAGAAACATTAATTAGAAGGATGTTACTCAGCTTTGCAGAGTATATGATGTAGATAAAGACATTTTTGTTGCACATCAGTTCCAACAAAACCGGTGTTCTTACTGTTGAAGGAGATAACTTAAGGAATGTTGTATTATGGACAAAAGGAAACACTAACCGTCTTTGTAACTCCTCTAGTGAAGAACGCGCATTACTCATTAAATGCTCAACAATAAAACCTTTTAAAGTGTTCAAAGTACTTTAACAGTTTACTGTGCATCATCCAGATTGTCGCCTGAAGCCGTTAATCCAGTGTTTCTCAACTATTTTCTGTGAAGCCCTCCTAGGATGCATTTGACCTTCTGTATCCCAGAGCTGAGGTGGGAGTGAGTTAAGTCTGGCATCTGCTTTGTATTCTCTGTCAGGGAACCTCTGCCTCTCCCACGCACCCGCTGGGGGGCACTAATAACTGAGAACCACTGCATTAACCAGGACTGACTGCACGAGGCTGTTTGGATCACCAGAAAACCAAGACGTTTGGTTAGCAGTCATCAGTCCCACTAGACTAGCTCTTCAAAAGGGAGAGGTTCTATTCATTCTATCCGTTTTTCTCTTTAAGGCCAAAGCTATTTTAGAATAATTTCACAGATCATAGTAATCTGCTGATGTTGTCATTTCTACTCAAGCTGCTATTAATCTCAAAGTGTTCCCAGATGCATTTATTTTTGTGTGGAGGGAAGAATGCCTGAGATCTGTCTCAGAACCTCATTTTAATGTTACGATTAGTGAAGGAATATCATGTTTGAAGATTGTTAAACTGAGAAACAGCAGGGACAAAACAGCAAAGTAATTAAAAGGTACCGTTTCTTTATATCCACGCCCTGAAAACTGTAAATATTCAGTCAACACTGAAGAATGTGTTGCATTTCTACAAATACAACTTTAAGTCATTTGCAGTAACATAAGCAAAGTGTACAATTTTAATTCACCATTTCATAATTTGACGTAAAAATGTATGATTTTCAAATAACATCCACATGAGTTCAAGGATTAAGAATGAAAAAAAAAAGTTTTTTGGTGAATATCCAACAAACTACTTCAAAAGCATCTGATATGAGAAGAGCATGATGGTGTAGCTGCACGTTGTGTCCACATCAGTCTGAGCTCCAGCATCTGTAGGGTTTCACTTGAATGTTTCTAAATATTTCTACTTCAGTTCTAAATTTTTTACAATCATTTTGGTCGGAAAAAAAAGAGAGCTGAAGCTTACAAACCAGACTGACAGTGCA
The DNA here is from genome assembly GCA_006942095.1 of Nothobranchius kuhntae. NCBI lineage: Eukaryota > Metazoa > Chordata > Actinopteri > Cyprinodontiformes > Nothobranchiidae > Nothobranchius > Nothobranchius kuhntae. The sequence goes on from SSNQ01034654.1 coordinate 1,295,991, forward strand.
GCAGCATAAACTGTTACACCAGTGCTGCAGATGACACACAAAGCCACACACACACCTGTTGAGAGAACAGAAACAACAGCTCCACAGTCTTCTTTCTGCAGCTCGGTAATCAGGTCTCCCACAGTCATTAGCATGGGCCTCAGGAAGAACACACACTTCTCTTTCCTGGATGGCAGTGGCACCTCAAGCACCAGACGGCCATATTTATGCTTCAGAGACACGTCTGCAGCAGAGTGAGAGGGGATCTGCTTTCAAAGGTTCTCCAGTTTACAGCTAGTTACTGAAGTGTTGTAAAAAAATAACGTGTATTCATCCAGAGAGGAAGGAATTTAAATAAATAGAAACGTATCATCAAGTAAATGTAAAATCGGCATCTTACCACCGGAGGGGGCTAGTGTGCTGCAGAAAACAGCCTGGGGATTTCCAAGCAAAGGATGTCTGTGACCCACCTGAGCAGGAAGGAAGGAAGAAAGGAAGAAGTATTTAAGAGTTTAGACAATTTGCACCCCATTTTCTCACTCACTCACTCACTCACTCACTCACTCACTCACTCACTCACTCACTCACTCACTCACTCACTCACTCACTCAAGTTAATGGATTGCACCCAACCCTAACAGTCTACTCCTAACCCTAACTTTAACTAAAACTTAATTCACACCATACCTCTAAAACCAATCGGTAAGCTTCTAAAAAAAAAGTGGTGACCAAAAAATGTCCTCACATTGAAAATAGTCCTCAGCAGGTAGTGTGGTGGATTGGAGTAGTCTTGGGTCATCGATTGTTTTTTACCTGCTGCGCACATGCGTGGGAATTTAGTATAGTGAGCAGGCGATGGGGAAGTCAGCCTTTGCCAACCGCTCAAATGCCTTTTGCCTAGATTATTATCTCTACTTTGTGTGATGCTTGTGAACACTGATTGAAGGAAATATTTTTGACAACCAATAAAGTCGCTTGAATCGAAACCTGGACTGGAATGGCTCTGAGGGTGCGTCAACACATCCCCTAATTAGCTGCTCGGCGACCCAATGGTTTGACTCGCCAACAGGTAGTACATACAAGAAAACACACACACACACACACACACACACACTTTCCTTAGTACACCACCCTGTCAGCAACTACCAGAGAGCAAACAGATCCTTCAGATAACAGAATCTACCAGTAAGACAACTTTTCTGTTTGTACTCCTCTAACTGGAAACCGGACCAGCTAGGGAACACTGTTCTCATCTGAATGAGCTCCTGCTTGCTGATGCATCACTTTTCTATTAATTTGAACAGATAACTATTCGAATATGTCCCTCAGCAGGAGCCTCCCACTGATGATGGATCACAAACAATTCATTCACACGAATGGTGTGCCCTCTAGTTGCTATTCACTGGGTCCCTGCAGTTCAAATGCTAACTCATTAAACGTTATTGAGTTCTGCTACAATGAAACTTCTGCATCAGGTAAGAAAACATGTGATTTGCCTTGAGGGAAACAACTAAAGCATCCAAAGCAACCAACCAAATATGTGACGTCATACGACCAAAACAGATTTTACTTAAATAAAAATAAAAAAGAGAGACTTCATAGGGCTGTCACGGTAACCGCAAAAATGAAATATCGCAATATGAAGAAACCCACCGCACTGCATCATGGGCCACCGCGATTACTGAACTTGATTCAACTCAATGATGCATGTTGAGAAGGATGGCTGCACTGGTATCAAAACGAAACGTTACTTCGCTCCTTTGGGAGCACTTTGGTTTTCAGTACGTCAGCTGCTGCGCAGCCAGAGTCCTTGGCCGAGACAGAGCTGCCACCAGCAGCAAAAATAATAATAAACGCTCGGAGACCTGCTGAAGTCCCGGACAAGCACTGCTTCTGCAACCGTCCCGAAGAGAGTTTGAGCCGAGCTGGAGCTCACTCGCTACCTGCAGGAGGAATGCATCCACCCTAAAGAAACCCCCCTGACATGGTGGAGCAACAACCGGGAGAGATTCCCTTTACTCGCCAATCGCACGCAAGTACGTGTGTGCAAAGCCTGATTTAAGCTTGGTTAATGCTTGACGCATTCACTTTCTGCGCGGTGATGCGGCTCGCGGATGGAACGCGCTTCACAACTCGTAGCTTTTAGTGCAACGAGCGCACCATCCGAGAGGGTTTTCAGTGTTGCTGCAAATGTTGCCACCCCTCTCAGATCCTCTCTCAAATATGGCTAACATGCTGGTTTTCCTTGTGGGTAACAAGGACGTGACCGAGCTATAAATCCCCGTCATTCGTGTGTGTGAAAGTGAAATGATAGCGCCCGGTACATGTCATTTTTTATGCTTGATTTTAAACAACTAAACAAAATGGGGACTTGTTTCTTATTTGTTAGATGCTGCAGCCAAATTTGCATTTAAAAGTTTAACCTTCTCCTGAATTTTGTTGTTTTTAAGTTCAGTCGGACTCCGACTGTCGGAGAAACAAACGTTACTGCGATCTGTGTTGTTACTGCCCTTTGATCTGCATTCAGTAAAGTGTTATAAAAGAAGGCACGGCAATTTTTAACCTTTTTTAAATGTGTAAACATTATGTTTAGATAGTACTGCATTAAAAAAACGTGCTGCAATAATATCGCACACCGCAATATTAAGCCACCCTGAATCACCGCAGGGGGAATTCCTCAACGGCGACAGCCCTACTTCTTCACAGTATTTTGTTTTAGTTAGAAGTCACACTAGGATAGATTTTAATCCAACAGCCTGTGATGTAGTTGACACTCTCAGCTGTCCTCTTATCTTCCAGCTGGGGCTTTGTTCAACCAATATTACATTAAAGAGAACCGAGGGAGCTGCCTGTGATGTTTCATGGGTGGAGAAAAGAAATAAAGCAGGAAGCCTGGGCCAGTTGGGTTGCCCCTTCCACTTCACCGATGAGGAGATGAGACGGCCGTCTACAAGGACAAAACTAAAAGGCTTTGAATGGAACTGTAGCTAGAGCATCAGGAAAACAATCCAAGATAAACGGAAGTTAGAGGAAACTAAATTAAATAATAAAAAGTACTGTGCAAACTCAAAGATTCAGAATAATCACAAATGCTCCTGATCAAGTTTTTTGCTGCCAATCACTGATCTCAATCACTGAAACAGATTACATCAACAGCCTAAATAGTGCGGAGTAGCAAAATAAATCTCACAACTTTGTGTGTTGTGAGGATTTTATTTGATTTATTATTATTGAATTAGTTTGAAGAGTTAATGATGCGAGAGTAATGTTAGAGCCAATGTGAGAAGCCAGAATAAAAGACTCCTAACCAAGTAACCCAAGAAAGTCAGCCATTGTGTTATTATTTATTTATTTATTATCAGTAGCGGCTCCAAGTGGGTGGAACATGGTGTCGTCCACCACACAGAAAAGGTGATCCTCTACGGTTAGTCCTGTGACGATGAAGCTGCGTTGGATGTGTCCAACTGTGGCTCCAAGTGTGTTTTTATTTCTGCAGGAAGAAAAGAAAACTCATCTCACTCAGCCCAGAGCTTATTCAAAGCCCAACTAAATCCTTTAACGAGCTTCTCCCACAGATTTAGATCACTCTCACAGAGTTAAAGTTTGTTTTACACGTTTGACGCTGCGCGCATGCATAGTGTGAGGGGAGTGGGGAAGTGATGCCACACATGGTCTCTGCTGGCTACAAAGTATGAATGACAGGTGAGATCGACTGGTATGATCGGCTCTGAAAGTCTTTGGTCGGAATTAGCAGATAACATTTTCCACGAAAATTGGCCGACTTTGTTCTGTGGCCGATCAATCAGAACCCCCCTAATAATTACATATACATTAAAAACTACAAAGTATCACAAAATAAATATATTTAGTTAGAGGGAGCAGTGTTATATTGGGTTAAGGAGAAGCCTTTCCCGCAAAAATCTTTCAACAACTGTTTGGTAACATTTTGGATTTGGTCGCCGTTGCCGGCTACCACCAGCCGCTACCCGCTGCCCACGCCCACTGCTTCAACAGTAGAACCATCCTCCATTTCCTCAACACCTTTCCCTTCTTCTTATAGACCTGATTGGGTGGAGTCACATGACTACACAAAGTCATGTGACTCCACCCCATCTAGATCGCAGCAGAGCATCTGAAGTAGGGCTGGGCAATAAATGGAAAATGTATCGTTATTGAAACTCCTGACTCTTTCTGATCTGTGGCCCTTCACACTCTCTATTGGACGCTCCTATAGAGAAACCTTACATAAACAAGCGCGTGTACAATAGGGCTGTAGCGAAGCCTCAATGACGTCGACGGCTCGATTCTAAAGATTTGTCGACGTCAGATCCGGTAGACGACGCACCGCGCCCACTTGTTGCATCCCCAGGAGTTTGTAAATAGAGAAGGAATCTGCCTGTTTTTCCTCTAGTTCGCCCTCTTCTCCGCCTTCACTAACATCTCCACCAAATACCAAAGACCTGGAACAATGTCCGTCCGTTACTAGATTCCTTTCCTGTTTTGCCCGCCTTCGTCTCCCAGCAACAGACAACAACTTCTGGGGTCAGATGCGCTGCTTCGTCGCTACCGCAGATGTAGAAAATCACCGGGAGCGTTTCTCCCTTCATAAGGGAGCTTCTTTCAGACATGAGGAGAGCTGTTTTTGTGGTAGCAGTCTCTCCTCCATGCTGGTCTGTTTGCTGCTGGGTGTTTTTGGTTTATTTAAACTTGGTAACTTGAACTTAACGTTGGTAAAGCTACTGTTAGCATTTCCGCTAACAGCTTCTTCCATTTGGATAAGCTGTTACGTTTTGGTTTAGAGTTCATCATTTTGTGGTGTAGATCTTCCTTTTATTACATTTAGAGTGTTGTGGGTTTTTGGTTTAGTTTAAAATATCAACTTGAGTTTGGTTTAACCGCCCAGTTTAGAGTTTGGACCTTTGGAGATTCTTGTTTTGGTCCAGGACCCTGTGATCTTTGCCCAGTGGGACATCCCTACTTATTTGTACTTTTGTTTTAATTCCCCACAGGCAGAATTAGTTTTATTATTCCCAACCTGTGGATGGAAAGATTTATGATTTTTTGTAGTTGTAATTAAATTTGATCACCATTTTAACTTTTAAATCCCGCGTTATTGTCCCTTCCTTTTTGCACATGAGCCAAACTCCCCAGGAAGGGTTGTAACACCACTCGCCTCACGCACATAAGTGACCAAAACAAAGCAGCATGGCGACACTCAGTCTCCAACCACCTCTCACCCCAGCTTTCCACAGGAGCCGTCAGCAGCACGTTACTGCAGCAGCACGTCATAGCTGCTCATAGGAACCGCTGTGGTCAACAGAACCTTTTCCACTGGAGCCGTCGGCAGCCGTCAGCAGCGCGAGTCGGCCGCGTCTCAGGAGCAGCATGTCGCGGCCTTTACGCGCCGGTTCTATTTTCTACGCGCGACGCCTCTGAAACGGGTCAAGTTCGACATTTTTGGGGAAGGAAAGACAGGAAATCGAACGCGGAAATGGAGAGAATCTTCCGAGATTTTCAGAATAAAGAACGTACTGCCTTCCGGTTGCTTTACTTTTAAAAAAAGTTACTAACTGTGCGTCCCCGTGAGAAGTTATCACCTAGCTAGCGGTCTCCTTTGTTTTTCAGGTCCGTATTGGCGATTATAAAACGGACAGAACATAAAACACAAACCATGTTGTAGTTTTCTCCTGCTTGTTGTTGCGTTTACTGACGAAGTCACTCGTGTGACTTCGTGCTCGGTCGGTGGCAGCTGATCCCCTGCTGCTTGCGTCTCATGGGAAGGGCCAAGCAGCAGCTTACGCGAGCAAGACGTGCTGCTGCAGTAACGTGCTGCTGACGGCTCCTGTAGAAACCCGGGGTCAGGCAGCAGCCTGCACTCCCAAGTTCTACACGTCACCAGAACATAACCGACCGCAACACAATAAAAGCAGTGTTATACAAAATGGAAGGCCTGTAGTGTTTATTCTCTTACAGTAACAATTTGTAAAAAATTTTGAGGAATTTATTAAAGATTTTTTGGTTTTTATTAACTGTGCAATACAAAAATAATCATTAGATTAATTGCCTAAATAGTCATTAGAATAGTCGACTATTCGATAAAATAATCGTCAGAATAATCGTTTACCCCCAGCCCTAGTGTACAAACACAGGTGCTCACATGGTGCTCTCATAAGTATGGACTTGGGCACGTTCAACACACGTTTTAAGGATGTGGTTGGCACTAAATGCACTGTGATTTATTATCGTGTGATTGTTCAGTAAAACAATGTTGATTTTATATTTCCTCATCAGGTTGACACAGTAATAGTTTGCCCTTGTTGTATTGCTGTGTGTTGTTTTTCTCTTTCTGCAGGTCTAGAAGCAGACTCTTGATCAACATTGATTGATTATTTTTGTGGAACCCTCCTTCGTTTTGTTTCTTCCTTTCTCTTTCACCCCTGTCTCCGTGTCTGGTCAGAAATATAAAGCATCCAAAAAAACAATAACAATAAAGTTTTAAGTATCAGGCGTGACATTAAAGCAGAAGATTTGATGCTCCACCTGAGAGTAAATCTGTAAGGCTTGTCACCAGCTTTCAGACATCAATTCTGTTTGCTTCACAGCCAGACAGGACACGGGAAAAATAAAATAAAATAAAAGATAAATAAAAAAGAAATTTCTTACTCTTGCTGAAAATTTTTTACATGTCAATAAATGTGATAATAAAAAAGGAAAAGATGCGTGTAGTTGGCAACATTTTTGTCCCTTTTAAAAGCTGTACCACCTTGAGTCAGGTAAAAATGTGACTCAACGTGATACATGTGACAGCTCCATCTAGTGGACAACTTTTGTATCTGCACATGCCTGTAGTTATCGTCCATTTATCGTTATGGAGGTGAATCCTCAATATATCGTGATATTGATTTTAGGCCATATCGCCCAGCCTTAAGCTGAAGGAACATAAACATCAGCAAATTACACAAGTTATCATTTTTGTAAATATCTAACATATTGACATGGGCAATTTGATCTCTGTGACTGACAAATGTCGGTGTTGGTAAATGTTAAGTTCGTTACCCACTTCTAGCTGAAAATAGTCACTAAGCTTTAAAACTCCTATTCAGCACTCTGTACAGTACATCAAACAGGATTTTAAAGTTTACAAATGTTCGATCATATCTTGTAAAACAAATGGATAAAATCACACATGCACGAAAACATCAAACAATGGGAAAGCTATTTTTTTCTGTGTTTGTTGACAAGTTGACAAAACACACAGAATGAACATACAGAAGATGTTTAGATGGGAAAGCCAGTTCAGGAAAATTGTGGGATTTTTACAAATGACATTAGTCTTTCTTGTTTCTCCTTTCATCTTACCAAAATCTTCAAAAATGTCCTTTATTTGGGACAACAACACAGAAAACTCCTGACTAGTATCTGCCCTCCTCTGCTGCTGCTCTATGTGTTTGTGCTGACTGGTGAAAACCCTTGGTGAGCATTACTACAGTACAGCAAAGGCTTGTAAACAAATCATCCAGACTGCTTTTCTATCAGCTAAAAGCTTATATTGAAAATAGTTTAACAGAAGAGTGAGCTGCTGAGTCATATTTACACCCCATGCACCGGCGTCCAGCTTCGTCGTAGAAAACAGCAAGTCTGAAACTAAACATTTTAAACGTTTGTGTAAATGGGATTTTGTGCAAAATTACAAACCAGATTCAATTCAAAAGCTGACTGCCTCTGGGTACTGTGTGCATCCTGTGGCTATTGTGACAGATAATACAGTGTGTGACGAATTACCGCCCTCTGTCATAGCTACACGTGCGCTACTCTATTACTGCCGCCCCAAATGCACCGCTTTAGAAATCCAGATTCCTTTGGTTGGGTAGTCGCCTACACATGGAAACCAGAAACCTCCTGAGATAGGTAGTGGAAGGGATGATAACCTTCACAGTTCCAACACAAAATAAGTAGAAAAAATATAAAACAATGAAATTCACAGGCTTACTTGCATTCATACACTGATTCATTCATCACTCATTGCATTTATACACTGTAGTGTAAAGCGCTTTGGAGTCCTTACTCTGAGAGGCGTTATACAAGTGCGGGTCATTCATTCATAACCCAACGTTTCACTGGTATTTTTCCATCAGTATAAGTCCCCGACACGCTCATTTGTTGCATGACAGAAATGGCTACGATAACATGCTCCACCCATGCCTGAACAAGCCCAAGCTGGACAAACGCACATGTACCAGGCCAACATGTGAATCCCATTCTATGAAGAATATCAACCTTCTCATTGAAACTAAACATCTCTAAGTTGCACAGCTGACCCATATTCTCAGTGCAGGCTGGGCTTCATAGTTCTGCATTAATGTGCACATCTGTCCTCATTTTCAAATAATTTCTTCCAACTGCTGCTTCACATGTGAATCAGCTGAGGGGATATTTACCCCGTGAGCTAGTGCTGTCTTATTAATGCAGTGCCATCCAATGGTGACAAAAGGAATGAGGAGGAAACTTTTAGGTATATTGTGACAAACTGCAATCTTCCACCACAGCTTCTGCAATGATCTTGGTGACAAGTGGTCTCATTTACCCCAGCGGTTGTTCTGCAGGTCAGTCCATTATGAATCCTGTCACCAGTTGAGCTATGGTCTAGACGTGCTCCCATTCTAGCCTCAAGCTTTACATCATTGCTCAGAGAGAGGAAGACGTTTGTTCAGCTGTGCTCATAAACAAGGCCGACTTGCAGCATGTTACTCACATGGCTGGAAGCAGAGAAAGAAGCACGCTAGGAGTAATGTGGAGGACAGGCTAAAGGCTTGGGTGAAAAACAAAGGTTGACAGGAGGAGAAACAAAATTACACCCAGCCACTAGCATGAGTGAGAACAATCCGCACTCAACCATGAAAATGGTTTGCAGCAGTTCATTTATCTTCTGTTTCCCGGTTATTAATTTAGTTCAGTTACATAGGGGGAAGGACGGTAGCGGGAGTGTGAGGGTAGGATAAAGTGTTTCATTAACTCAAGGTGAGGCAAGCTCTATGACAAACAAACACCTACAAATAATAATAAAAAAGGAAAATAGTAAAAGCCTAATCTAACGTACTTCAGTCAAGGTCAACAAGAACAGTTTAAGTTTCTGATATTTTCCTTCAAAAATAAAAAGGGGAATGGACTGTCTGGATTATCTCATTTGTCTCTTTACTGCAGCAAAACGGGTGACAAGCAGAAGATGTTCCTTCCCTTAATCACAAACTTCTAAACTGATCACAGCCAAGATTCTCCAGGTTGAAACCTGCAGAGGGATTCAACACTGAACTCAAAACACTTGATACAGAAAATAAGATTTCAATCAATTCAATTCAAGTTTATTCACAGGCCCTTCTCAAAAAAATTAGCATATTGTGATAAAGTTCATTATTTTCTGTAATGTACTGATAAACATTAGACTTTCATATATATTAGATTCATTACACACAACTGAAGTAGTTCAAGCCTTTTATTGTTTCTAATATTGATGATTTTGGCAAACAGCTCATGAAAACCCAAAATTCCTATCTGAAACAATTAGCATATTTCATTCGACCAATGAAAGAAAAGTGTTTTTAATACAAAAAAAAATCAACCTTCAAATAATTATGTTCAGTTATGCACTCAATACTTGGTTGGGAATCTTTTTGCAGAAATGACTGCTTCAATGCAGCGTGACATGGAGGCAATCAGCCTGTGGTACTGCTGAGGTGTTATGGAGGCCCAGGATGCTTCGATAGCGGCCTTAAGCTCATCCAGAGTGTTGGGTCTTGCGTCTCTCAACTTTCTCTTCACAATATCCCACAGATTCTCTACGGGGTTCAGGTCAGGAGAGTTGGCAGGCCAATTGAGCACAGTACTACCATGGTCAGTAAACCATTTACCAGTGGTTTTGGCACTGTGAGCAGCTGCCAGGTCATGCTGAAAAATGAAATCTTCATCTCCATAAAGCTTTTCAGCAGATGGAAGCATGAAGTGCTCCAAAATCTCCTGATAGCTAGCTGCATTGACCCTGCCCTTGATAAAACACAGTGGACCAACACCAGCAACTGACATGGCACCCCAGACCATCACTGACTGTGGGTACTTGACACTGCACTTTAGGCCTTTTGGCATTTCCCTCTGCCCAGGCTTCCTCCAGACTCTGGCACCTTGATTTCCGAATGACATGCAAAATTTGCTTTCATCCAAAAAAGTACTTTGGACCACTGAGCAACAGTCCAGCGCTGCTTCTCTGTAGCCCAGGTCAGGCGCTTCTGCCGCTGTTTCTGGTTCAAAAGTGGCTTGACCTGGGGAATGCGGCACCTGTAGCCCATTTCCTGCACACGCCTGTACACGGTGGCTCTGAATTTTTCTACTCCAGACTCAGTCCACTGCTTCCACAGGTCCCCCAAGGTCTGGAATCGGTCCTTCTCCACGATCTTCCTCAGGGTCCGGTCACCTCTTCTCGTTGTGCAACGTTTTCTGCCACACTTTTTCCTACCCACAGACTTACCACTGAGGTGCCTTGATACAGCACTCTGGGAACAGCCTATTCATTCAGAAATTTCTTTCTGTGTCTTACCCTCTTGCTTGAGGGTGTCAGTGATGGCCTTCTGGACAGCAGTCAGGTCGGCAGTCTTACCCATGATTGCGGTTTTGAGTAATGTGTGTGTGTGTGTGTGTGTGTGCCTGCTCTGTCTTCTCGATCCCCAGTGAGTCGTGGTGGATGGCTGCTTATACTGAGCCAGGATTCTCTGGAGGTTTCTTCCTGTTAAAATGGAGTTTTCCTCTCCACTGTCGCTTTATGCTTGCTTAGTATGAGGATTGCTGTATAGTCACTGACACTAGTCAGTGACTTGATGTAATTTGCTGGGTTCCTTATATGGGAAACATTATTTTTGATTGGCTTAATGACCTGATCTGAATTGGAATGTTTATTATGTGAAGTGCCTTGAGAGACTCTTGTCGTGATTTGGCGCTATATAAATAAAATTGAATTTAATTTAATTAATGAACCAGGCTGGGAGGTTTTAAAAGCCTCAGGAATCTTTTGCAGGTGTTTAGAGTTAATTAGTTGATTCAGATGAGTTAAATAGCTCGTTTAGAGAACCTTTTCATGATATGCTCATTTTTTGAGGAATTTTGGGTTTTCATGAGCTGTATGCCAAAATCATCAATATTAGAATCAATAAAAGGCTTGAACTACTTCAGTTGTGTGTAATGAATCTAATAAATATGGAAGTCTAATGTTTATCAGTACATTACAGACAATAATGAACGTTATCACGATATGCAAATTTTTTTGAGAAGGACCTGTATATAGCACCAAATCATGACAAGAGTTGTCTCAAGGCACTTCACAAAGAAAACGTTCCAATACAGGTCAGTTCATTAAGCCAATCAGTAAAAGGTCTCCTATATTACCCTCAACGTCACAAAGACAAAGGAGTTGATAGTGGACTTCCGGAGGAGCAGAGGAATACACCCCCCCATCACCATCAACGGCGACGCTGTGGAGAGGGTGAGCAGTTTCCATTTCCTTGGAGTTCACCTGGCAGAGGATCTTACGTGGTCAGTGCACACGGAAAATACAGTGAAGAAGGCACAGCAGCGCCTCTTCTTTCTCAGAAGACTGAAAAGATTTGGCATGAGCCACCGCATCCTCAGGACCTTCTATTGCTGTGCCATTGAGAGCATCCTCACTGGATGCATCTCCACCTGGTATGGCAACAGCACCGCTTACAACCGCAAAGCTCTCCAGAGAGTAGTGCGGTGTGCTGAAAGGATTATAGGAGGTGAGCTTCCCTCCCTCCAGGACATCTATAAGAAGTGGTGCCTGAGGAAAACGGGGAGGATCATCAAGGACTCAAGTCACCCCAGCCATAAACTGTTCAGACTACTTCCATCAGGAAGGAGGTTCTGCAGCATCCGGTCCAGAACCAGCAGACTGAGAGACAGCTTTTTCCATCACGCCATCAGACTGCTGAACACATCGCAGACACCTCACCCTCACTACTGAAACTCCAACATTACACGCTCCATACTGTACATTAATGCCACTGTTTTGCACATACCAGCCTCTGTACATTTTATATCTCTTATCTTATTGTTTACTTCATTCATTTGTATATTAGATTAGCCATTTTTATATTTTACATGTTTTTACGTTACTGTATTTTTGCACAACTCTGTTGCTGTGAAGCTCGCACACAAGAATTTCACTCGCATGTACTGTACCAGTGTACCTGCACATGTGACGTGACAATAAAAGTGATTTGATTTGATTTTGATTTGATATATAAGGAACCTAGCTAATTGCATCGAGTCACTGACTAGTGTCAGTGTCTTTACAGCAATCCTCATACTAAGCAAGCATAAAGCGACAGCGGAGAGGAAACCTCCAGAAGATCCTGGCTCAGTATAAGCAGCCATCTGGCACAACTCATTGGGGATTGCGAAGACGGAGCACACGCACGCACGCACGCAC
>SSNQ01034654.1:1308468-1324673 GCA_006942095.1 Nothobranchius kuhntae
TAGCTTCATCACCAACTTTGTTTTAATTTAGACACAGCTTGTTAATCAGAAGCCAGAATGTGTTCATTTCTTCACAGGCTCTAGGCAAAGTCTTTAGGTGGGAAGTCCATGATGGTTTTGAGCATGCACTAAATTACTTTTAGGAGATGTTTGTGGTTTATTATCATGGTGGCAGTCAATCTGAGTCCTGGGTGGATGATTTATGGTGTGGAACACTCGTTTAATCAATATATTTGCAGTGGTCTCCAGTAGGAATGAATGCCTTGTAAGTCGTACTGCGGGGTAGGGCTGTGCAATAAATCGAAAATGTATTAACAAAATTTCCCGACTCTAATCGAGATTATTTTTCCCATTTCAATAAATTTGATAATAAAAAAATGAAAAGGTATGTGTAGGTTGTCAATGTTCATGTCCCTTTAGGAAGCTGTGCCAAGCGGAGTTAATGTTGCAGATTTTATAAACAGCTGGTGCAAAAATTAAATTTGATTTTAAAATCCAACAGTTAAATAAGTTTATAAAGAGGCTATTTCATCAGTCAAAATGATGGGATGGGAATAAACCACTCGACATTTGTTTTATTTTTGGTATAAAGACGCAACTCACCAATTCGCTTTTATGAATGAGGATCAAATAATTTTTCAGTCTTTTCTAAGTGTGAACTGCAGGAGTTATAGCAGCTAACTGTTACATAAAATATAGATTTTAAAGCATCCCATCTCACCCAAAAAAAAGAAGAGATGTTCAGTTTATAGATTCATTAAAAAATAGGATGGGATAAAAAACACCTACCCTAGCTTCTTAAGTCCTACTTTGTATTATGTTGCTCAATCCATCAGTCTGTTATTACTCCCTTTACATGGTCCCCAACTGCAATGCATTAGCTGTGAAAGGGGTCATTATACAGGGATTTATTTAGGCGTGTCACCTATTCATTTATTTAATGTCACAATTAAATGAACCTTGATTTTGCGTTTCATAATCTGCAGTGCCCAGGGTGAGCTGACTCACTGGAACTGGAGCAAACATCAGTTTATGTTCAGCTCAATGTTAAAAAAAACACCAACATGCTACGTGGAGGTTTGATATCTGATTATTCAGCTGCTCATCTGTTTGATTTTGCTGGCGTAGCCTCTGGTTAGCACATCATTTAAAATGTTTCCTTTAAACAAATCCTATGGTGGAGGAGAATCACATCACCTCATCTAGAGTACTGAGTGATACATTTTTATTGGCTTATGCATGTGTGCCGCTGGAGATGTGGAAACCAGCAGTTCCAGTTTTCTACAGTATTCTAAAAGTAGAAGGGTGAGTCATGACAGCATGCCCATCAGACCCTGAGACTTGGTTTGAATTTTCACTCAATAAGAAGCCTTTTATTTTGGTCTCACTGAGCTCATCCCCCTCACAGACCACTGAGGAAAGAACGTATGGTGAAGAATGTTAAACGTGCAAAAGATACACCTACGGTGTCACGCCACACACACACACCAATACACTGCTGATCCACATAAAAGTGAGAGAAAAGCAGAATCAGAATAAAAAAATAATCAATTAGGGGCAAATAATTTTTCACAGCACAGTGCATCCTGCAGCGTTTCACTCTGCATGGTATGCACACAACTGCATTTAGTGACTGATGCTAAAAGAAAGTCATTTCCCACATGTCACTGAGGTGGAAGGAAATAAAGTTTAGAGAAATTACAGCACATAAGAGTGAATAACAGCTGGTCAAGAGGGACTTTTGTTAACTGAAATGAGAAAATAGAGTACATAACTGATCAATAAAAAATGAATGAGATCATTTTATGTTTAAATGTAGGTTTGTGAATGCAGGTGAAGGTGTGTGCATATATATATATATATATATATATATATATATATATATATATATATATATATATATATATATATATATATATATATATATACATGCATGCATGCATGCATGCATGCAGGGTTTATGTGTGTGTATGTCTGTGCAGAATTGCCATTTTGACAAGAAACTATGAATTTAGGGACAGGACTAGATTATCTGCTTCTTCCTGCTCCCTTTCAAACATCTTACTTCAGAAAACATTTTAATGAAACATTATTTAATCGTGTTTTTTTTTCCTTTTCCCGTTTTAGTTTTGTTGAAATGTTCGTTAAGGAAATAAAGACGAAGTTTAGGATAATCTAGATTATTATTAGCATTTATGTAAACACGTGCATACTTTGACCTAAACCTCTGGAGTGGGCTGACGCGCTGGAATGACTTGTCTAATTCAGTAGTACTTATAGATGAAATATAACCCTTTAATCACACTAAATAGAAAGCAGCTGGCTCGCATCTCATTTAGACCAGAACTCGGCCCATCCCTGCTCTGGAGTTAGAAAACTGTCTTTCTCTGAACAACATTAGTTAATAAAACAAACAAAACACAAATAGTTTGCGTTTACCTGGTGAAGGGACGTACCCGGCCGAGTGTAGGACCTGAAGCTGCAGCGAAGAGGCTGAAGACTTCCTAAAAGTCTCGCACCAACTTTACCGACTTTCCGAGCCGAAGAAGCCATTCTAACTCGTTTACCGTCTCCGGTGCCCTGCTAGCATACCGGTAGATCCCTCCAACACAACACCCGCGTGAGAGAACCGCAGTTCCTGTTTAAACGAGCTGGAGTGTGTGTGAACAACAAGGGATCGCAGCTATGGGAGGGAGCTACCAACCGCCCGAGCTGCGAGCCATTTCCTCTCCTCTCGGCTACACGATGTCGGTGCCAAGCTCCACTTTTTTGCTCCTCCTTTTTCTTTGCTTGCTCAGTTTGGGTGAGGCCGGGGCATCGGGCCAGGGCTGTGCAGAGACCTTTGAAGGGGCGGGCGCTCAAATTTAAAAAGGGGCACATAGAATAATATGTTCAAACACCATGACATAACCACAGTATACCCGGCTGAATAACAAATCATATTTATTAGAAATTCAAAATGGAAGCGAATCATTATATACACCATAAGGACAATGTAAAGCAAAAGTAACTTGTTTTGGTAAATGGTCTGTATTTGTATAATGCCTTCTTAGGGTTCTACAACCCGCCAAGGCACATTACAACACAATCAGTCATTCACACACACACATTAACACACTGATGGTGATGAGCTATGATGTAGCCATAGCTGCTCTGGAGCGCACTGACGGAGGTGAAGCTGCTGAGCACAGACGCCACCAGTCCCTCTGACCACCACCAGCAGGCAAAGCAGGTTAAGTGTCTTGCCCAAGGACACAGCAGCATCAATCTCTGATTAAAGTCAGGCTCAAACCTGCAACCTTCCGATTACTGGACAACCTGCTCCACCTCCTGATCTATTGCTGTCCTATTTTACCTGATGATGGGGTACAATGTACAGTGGGGCAAAAAAGTATTTAGTCAGTCACTGATTGTGCAAGTTCTCCCACTTAAAATGATGACAGAGGTCAGTAATCTTCATCATAGGTACACTTCAACTGTGAGAGACAGAATGTGAAAAAATAAACCCATGAATTCACATGGCAGGATTTTTAAAGAATTATTTGTAAATCAGGGTGGAAAATAAGTATTTGGTCACTTCAGACAAGGAAAATCTCTGGCTCTCACACACCTGTAACGTCTTCTTTAAGAAGCTTTTCTGTCCTCCACTCATTACCTGTATTAATGGCACCTGTTTGAACTCATTATCTGTATAAAAGACACCTGTCCACAGCCTCAAACAGTCAGACTCCAAACTCCACTATGGCCAAGACCAAAGAGCTTTCGAAGGACACCAGGAAAAGAATTGTAGACCTGCACCAGACTGGGAAGAGTGAATCTACAATAGGCAAGCAGCTTGGTGTGAAAAAATCAACTGTGGGAGCAATTATCAGAAAATGGAAGACATACAAGATCACTGATAATCTCCCTCGATCTGGGGCTCCACGCAAGATCTCATCCCGTGGGGTCAAAATGATCATGAGAACGGTGAGCAAGAATCCCAGAACCACACGGGGGGACCTGGTGAATGACCTGCAGAGANGAGTACATAACTGATCAATAAAAAAATGAATGAGATCATTTTATGTTTAAATGTAGGTTTGTGGATGCAGGTGAAGGTGTGTGCATATATATATATATATATATATATATATATATATATATATACACACATATATATATATATATACACATATATATATATATATATATACACACACATATATATATATATATATACACACACATATATATATATATATATACACACACATATATATATATATATATACACACACATATATATATATATATATATACACACACACATATATATATATATATACACACATATATATATATATATATATATATATATATATATATATATATATATATATATATATATATATATATATATATATATATATATATATATATATATACATATATATATACATGCATGCAGGGTTTATGTGTGTGTATGTCTGTGCAGAATTGCCATTTTGACAAGAAACTATGAATTTAGGGACAGGACTAGATTATCTGCTTCTTCCTGCTCCCTTTCAAACATCTTATTTCAGAAAACATTTTAATGAAACATTATTTAATCGTGTTTTTTTTTCCTTTTCCCGTTTTAGTTTTGTTGAAATGTTCGTTAAGGAAATAAAGACGAAGTTTAGGATAATCTAGATTATTATTAGCATTTATGTAAACACGTGCATACTTTGACCTAAACCTCTGGAGTGGGCTGACGCGCTGGAATGGCTTGTCTAATTCAGTAGTACTTATGGATGAAATATAACCCTTTAATCACACTAAACAGAAAGCAGCTGGCTCGCATCTCATTTAGACCAGAACTCGGCCCATCCCTGCTCTGGAGTTAGAAAACTGTCTTTCTCTGAACAACATTAGTTAATAAAACAAACAAAACACAAATAGTTTGTGTTTACCTGGTGAAGGGACGTACCCGGCCGAGTGTAGGACCTGAAGCTGCAGCGAAGAGGCTGAAGACTTCCTAAAAGTCTCGCACCAACTTTACCGACTTTCCGAGCCGAAGAAGCCATTCTAACTCGTTTACCGTCTCCGGTGCCCTGCTAGCATACCGGTAGATCCCTCCAACACAACACCCGCGTGAGAGAACCGCAGTTCCTGTTTAAACGAGCTGGAGTGTGTGTGAACAACAAGGGATCGCAGCTATGGGAGGGAGCTACCAACCGCCCGAGCTGCGAGCCATTTCCTCTCCTCTCGGCTACACGATGTCGGTGCCAAACTCCACTTTTTTGCTCCTCCTTTTTCTTTGCTTATTGCTCAGTTTGGGTGAGGCCGGGGCATCGGGCCAGGGCTGTGCAGAGACCTTTGAAGGGGCGGGCGCTCAAATTTAAAAAGGGGCACATAGAATAATATGTTCAAACACCATGACATAACCACAGTATACCCGGCTGAATAACAAATCATATTTATTAGAAATTCAAAATGGAAGCGAATCATTATATACACCATAAGGACAATGTAAAGCAAAAGTAACTTGTTTTGGTAAATGGTCTGTATTTGTATAATGCCTTCTTAGGGTTCTACAACCCGCCAAGGCACATTACAACACAATCAGTCATTCACACACACACACATTAACACACTGATGGTGATGAGCTATGATGTAGCCATAGCTGCTCTGGAGCGCACTGACGGAGGTGAAGCTGCTGAGCACAGGCGCCACCAGTCCCTCTGACCACCACCAGCAGGCAAAGCAGGTTAAGTGTCTTGCCCAAGGACACAACAGCATCAATCTCTGATTAAAGTCAGGCTCAAACCTGCAACCTTCCAATTACTGGACAACCTGCTCCACCTCCTGATCTATTGCTGTCCTATTTTACCTGATGATGGGGTACAATGTACAGTGGGGCAAAAAAGTATTTAGTCAGCCACCGATTGTGCAAGTTCTCCCACTTAAAATGATGACAGAGGTCAGTAATTTTCGTCATAGGTACACTTCAACTGTGAGAGACAGAATGTGAGAAAAAAATCCATGAATTCACATGGCAGGATTTTTAAAGAATTTATTTGTAAATCAGGGTGGAAAATAAGTATTTGGTCACTTCAGACAAGGAAAATCTCTGGCTCTCACAGACCTGTAACGTCTTCTTGAAGAAGCTTTTCTGTCCTCCACTCGTTACCTGTATTAATGGCACCTGTTTGAACTCATTATCTGTATAAAAGACACCTGTCCACAGCCTCAAACAGTCAGATTTCAAACTCCACTATGGCCAAGACCAAAGAGCTTTCGAAGGACACCAGGAAAAGAATTGTAGACTTGCACCAGATGGGGAAGAGTGAATCTACAATAGGCAAGCAGCTTGGTGTGAAAAAAAATCAACTGTGGGAGCAATTATCAGAAAATGGAAGACATACAAGACCACTGATAATCTCCCTCGATCTGGGGCTCCACGCAAGATCTCATCCCGTGGGGTCAAAATGATCATGAGAACGGTGAGCAAGAATCCCAGAACCACACGGGGGGACCTGGTGAATGACCTGCAGAGAGCTGGGACCAGAGTAACAAAGGTCACCATCAGCAACACACTACAACGGCAGGGAATCAAATCCTGCAGTGCCAGACGTGTTCCGCTGCTGAAGCCAGTGCTTGTCCAGGCCCGTCTGAAGTTTGCCAGAGAGCACATGGATGATACAGCAGAGGATTGGAAGAATGTCATGTGGTCAGATAAAACCAAAGTAGAACTTTTTGGTATAAACTCAACTCGTCATGTTTGGATGAAGAAGAATACTGAGTTGCATCCCAAGAACACCATACCTACTGTGAAGCATGGGGGTGGGAACGTCATGCTTTGGGGCTGTTTTTCTGCTAATGGGACAGGACGACTGATCCATGTTAAGGACAGAATGAATGGGGCCATGTATCGTGAGATTCTGAGACAAAACCTCCTTCCATCAGTGAGAGCTTTGAAGATGAAACGTGGCTGGGTCTTCCAACACGACAATGATCCCTAACACACCGCCCGGGCAACAAAGGAGTGGCTCCGTAAGAAGCATTTGAAAGTCCTGGAGTGGCCGAGCCAGTCTCCAGACCTCAACCTCATAGAAAATCTGTGGAGGGAGTTGAAAGTCCGTGTTGCTCGGCGACAGCCCCAAAACATCACTGCTCTCTAGAAGATCTGCATGGAGGAATGGGCCAAAATACCAGCTACTGTGTGTGCAAACCTGGTAAAGACCTATAGTAATCGTTTGACCTCTGTTATTGCCAACAAAGGTTATGTTACAAAGTATTGAGTTGAATTTTTGTTATTGACCAAATACTTATTTTCCACCCTGATTTACAAATAAATTCTTTAAAAATCCTGCCACGTGAATTCATGGATTTTTTTCACATTCTGTCTCTCACAGTTGAAGTGTACCTATGATGAAAATTACTGACCTCTGCCATCATTTTAAGTGGGAGAACTTGCACAGTCGGTGGCTGACTAAATACTTTTTTGCCCCATTGTAGCTGTTGCAGGGTTGCTCCTCTTGCTGCTGCTGATGATGCTGGAGGGCAAGGCTGTGTTGTTCTCAGACTGTAGGAAGTAAAATGAACAGAGGAGAAATGTTAGTCAATTACAAAATTAATGTAAGATAATAAAAAAATGGCAAAAATTGGTGAAAACTCTTAGAACTGTAAGACAGAAATATCTGAGACAGAACCTGTGGTAAATAAATGGAAATCTGAACATTAGTGGATAATAGAGGGGTTTATGTCAGAGATAAGAATGTGACAGAAATATAAACAGAAAGAGTTGTGTGTGTCTTCAATCTCATGTGATCTATCACTCTCCACCTGCTGTCCATCTGAGAACAAGGCAAAATTAGCTATTGTATGAATGAATTATGTAGTTATTCACATTCAACAGGTCTTGCTCCTGCGCGTCTTTGGGGGGCGGATCTGTGGTCCCTCACACTCTCTATTGGACACTCCTATAGAGAATCCTTACATAAACAAGCGCGTGTACACACACAGGTGCTCACATGGTGCTCTCAAAAGTATGGGCTTGGACACGTTAAACACAGGTCTTAAGACTATGGTGGGCACTTAATGCACTGTGATTTATTATCGTGATTCTTCAGTTAAGCAATGTTGATTATATATTTCTTCATCAAGTTGACGCAGTGATCGCTAGATCTTGTTGTATTGTTGTTGTGTCCCATTTTTTTGCCCTTTTGCTTTTTTTTGTCTTTTTCTGCAGGTCTAGAAGGAGACTCTTGTTCATTATTGTTTATTTTTGTGGAACCCACCCCCTCTCTCTCCCCACCTTTTCTTTTCCTTTCTCTTTCACCTCTGTCTCCGTGTCTGGTCGGAATTACAAAGCATTCAAAAACAATAACAATAAAGTTTTAAGTATCAGGCGTGACATTAAAAGCAGACGCTTTGATGCTCCACCTGAGAGTTAATCTGTAAGGCTTGTTACCAGCATTCAGACATCAATTCTGCTTGCTTCACAGCCAGACAGGACACGGTAAAAAAAAAACTAAAAAACGCAAAACTTGTGACGGATGTTACCTTTAGTATTTTTCTTATTTCCTTTCACAAAAGGTAGCTAAATTTTAAATTTGTTCAAGTTTTATCAGTCTGCGAACCAGGAAGGGATTCCGTAAACAAGAAGCAGGGCTGTGTGAGACCCCTGTCACGTGACACGCAGCAGCAATAGGAATGCAACTTTGCGGTACCTAGTTAACAACAATGACATTTTATTGGCAAATTCCCAATATTTAAGATTGAAAAAATATTTTTGTACAAGTACTTATGTACTGAATGTTTTTAGTTAATCCTAAAGTTACTGAGGTTCAGAGTCGGTACCCAGCCACAGACACACACCCAGCTAGTAATATATCACACACACCTAGTGCCACAAAACAACTTAATAATGTACAAAATAATCTAATAACTGTGTATAGTAGTGTGCATCCTACATACCGGTGTTAGTCTGTTTCTCCCAATCAATATGTATGTCCTAAAAGCGCTGCACTGCTCGCTCAGCCATGAAGAAAATGTGAGTGCTCGCAGCTTGTTGTGACCGGCTGTGCGCTCTGGCGTGAGGAAGAGACGGTATGGTCACGTGACTCACGCCAGCTATATAACATTATTAAACAGAAATTTTTGTTATTGTTGAGGGGGCACAAACAGAAAATTCTTTTAAAAAAATTTAAAAAACAAATACATATAAAAAAATCATTAAACCTCAAAAAGGGCACTTTGGGCACATGGGACAAAAGGGGCAGGGTGTCAAGCACCCCCCCACCCCCCCCGGCACGTGCCTGTTCACCGGAGTTTCAACGTGTGTAAACGGTATTTTTGCCGTCCATCATGGCGAATGGGGCGGTCCCATGAGTGGCGTGGCATCGCTTGCAAAGGGTCAATAAGCAGCCATCTACCACGACTCACTGGGGATCGAGAAGACAGAGTAGACACTCACACACACATCCACACACACACAGCATATATACCAAGTAGTGTTTCTAAGACTGCATTGTGATTTCTTCGTAAATATTCTATTTAGTAAGAGATAAACTTCATTGTCTTTATCTTAGGGAATATATATTATTAATTCAACAGGTGAACTAGTAGTAGCACATTCCGTGTCAAAGAAAGTAAAATGTTATCAGGAGAGGGAGAATATTTAAGTGGTTAGAGGCAGAAGCTCAACAGAACACAATTTTAGCTTCTTCTGGGGAGAAAAACGCTTAGAGAAAAATAAAGTCAACAGCTAAAATAGCAGGAAATAATAAGACAGAAATTGTAGAAGAAAGTAGAGTGTGGAAAGTGGTCAGTATGTCCTCCAGCAGTCTAAGCCTATAGTAGCATAACTACAGAGATAACTCTGGATAATCTAGCCTTTTAGATGGAGTCATGTTGGAGGCAGGGCAAGGGAGAGCCAACTAATTATGAGACATGACTTAAATACATAAAATTACATTACAACATATTAAACATTTAATTACACTATACAACTAAACTATATCTATGAAACCTAAAACATGTTTTGGAACCAGGCTGTAAACATGTTTATTTCTGCTGTGAAATTGGTATTTTTAACATGGGAGTCCATGAGGATTTTCTCGCTTCTGACACCAGCCCCCAGCGAATGAAGGCAGAACTGCAATTTTTGTCACTTTCTGTTTTGCTTCATATCCAGACCCGAATTATGAGGGCTTGGTTTCACGCCCAGACAATACAAAAATATACAAAGAAGTGAAGCTGAGAGCAAGACTCCAATGATGAGTCAGCCATGACACCCAGCTACAAGCTAACTGAGCAAATCAAAGCTAACAAAGGTTTACTGGTTTACTTTTAGCCAGAAAAACACTAACATAAAGCATGCATCAACTCACCTAGCGGTGGTGTTTCTGTTGTATCCATCAGAGAGATCCGCTGGTGACGAGCACAGCTTCTGCCTCAGACTGCAGCGATTGGAGCCAGGCGCCTAAACCATGTGAGCCCCAGCTAGTGTTGCAGGGATTAACCGGTTTGATTATTAACCACCATTATATGTTACAAAGCGACCAATATTTTAACAACTGGGCATCATTTCGATAGATATTTCCAGAGATTAACAGTGAAAACTACACGTTGTCTCTTTAACGTTCTTAGACTTACCCATCTTGACTCCGGACGGGGAACATGTGGACAGCTGTTGTTGGTCTACTGTCCAGAAAACAGCAGACAATGTCTCGATTATTAGTAGCTAACCATTAGCATTACCAACTCCACCACGCAGCAGAACTCCTCCAGGCTTGTGTTATTTGTGGAGATAAACCATCCACGTTGTAATTCTGCGGTAGCGTTGCGTTGCTGATATCCAATCAGAGGCAAGATGTCCAAATATCAGAACCCCAAAACCTGTCGTCTGAAGCTCAGCTGTGATGTGACTTATGTTTATGCTTATTTATTTATACAGATGCTTTTATCCAAAGCGACGTACAATTTTTAACCTATAGGGCATGTTGTGATCTGTGGGGGAAAACCACACACGCATGGGGAGAACATGCAACTCCACGCAGAAAGGTCGCTGCCGTGTTTCGAACCTGCAACCTTCTTGCTGCAAGGCAACAGTGCTAACAACTGCGCCACCATGCAGCCCATATAGACTTACTTCTAGGTCATGAAAAGGGCGCACTGAGTACTTACAAGACATTCATTCCTACTAGAGACCAATGCAAATGGATTAAACGAGTGTTCAACACCTATATGGGTATTTTAAAAGTTTTAAACTGTAATTTAAAAATGACAGAGATTACTTTGATTTCACAAAATGATTTTTAAGCAGAATCTCTGAAAAGGAGCAATAGATATCTTCAGGAGTTCAAAACATTTATAGAATGTAGTTAAGCACATTATCAATACGTGTGATTTCATATGTGTTACAGATGTGAAATCAGTTCATGTAAAATAATTGTGATTATTTCTCACCAAATTTATATTTGTTGCAACCCTAGGCCCCGCTCCTCTGTAGCAGTTGGACATTTGTGGAGCCGCCGCTCTGGAAGGGATGAAGTTGGTACAGAAACTCGACCTCCCTCCATCTCACAGCGGCAGCCCCACGGGGCAGAGAAAATAATGGAAGTCTCTACAGTTTCAAATGCTTTGTAAAACTCTAAAAACAAAATATTACCGACTGGGATGGAAGCAATCAACCCATCCAACCCTTGCTCAATATTATTAGAATTATTGACTCTTTCTGAAACCTGTCTGTTTCATTAATCATGTGAGGTAAAACTCAATTTTGTTAGACTTGAGGCTAAATTTATCAGGCTGAATAAAGAAAGCAAGTGGATGCTAGTTATCAATATCTAATTTGTCTTAGGGAAAAGGCTCTTGAGTGAGAGCGGTTGGCAGAAGTTCTCGTTATGAAAAGAAAAATAAAGATAAACAGAAGTGGCGCCACCATCAGCGTCAGCTCTGAGGATGTTTGCAGCCACAAACGAAACTGTCTGCAAGGTAAAGAGAAACATTTTCTATGTTTTAAAAAAGAACCAAAAATGGAATGAAAAGAAAAGAAAGTGAAAGAAAAGGATCAATGAATTAGAATTCAGCACCTGGATATTTACTTATTTTTAGTGCTGTTTTAATTTCTTCCAAAGATAGAAGGGCATCACATTTATTTTCTTGTTGAGTAGTTAATTTCAAAATAAAAGTTTTATTTGTGATTGAATGATTAGATCTATAAAGTTTGTTGTAAAAAAAAAAAGGCTTGTTAGAGCAGTTTTGGGTAATGGCTGCTATTGCAACTGGTGAACACAAGAGAGAGCAAAAACTCCACTTGGCAGTCTCTACAGCCATTTAATGCTGGCTTGGAAACTTAAAATAGTGGCACGGACTGCATGGGCTTGGTTGGAACAATGACAGATCATTTTATTATAAGGAAATGGTTACAGAGCACTCATTTTGCATCTTCTGTCAGTCTGTCTTCTCACCAGAGGTGGACGAGTTTCTATAGGAGAAACTTTGATTCCACGGGTTATTCAGTAGTAGAACCTGTGGCTATAATATAAAAAAAACAATCAAATCAATCACATTTGTTGCAGTAAGAGTTCAGAAACCAGTTCTCCAGGAAAGCTCAAAAGGCCTTTATCAAAGGTGTGTGAGGGTTGTGGGATGTTGCACCAGCCACCAGCCGAAGAGTGAAATTTAGTCATTCATCTTCCTAAAAATTCTACAGATGATTTCACCTTTCACCTCTAATTTGATCAGTTAAAGTTTTTTTTATGTAGCCCAAAATGTCTGTAAAATTGAGAAAAATAACGGTTTTACAGTTTTGTTTTCTGTGCTTGTGAAAAAAATGACTTGGATAATTTTTGTGTTCTCGACGACAACTCTAAAGAAGTAGCTGCAATCAGTAAATGATTTAAAAATAAACAGCTGCGTTGTTTTGTTACCCATAAATGCTTTCAGTTCTTGAAATGAACGCAGCAACAAATACTATCCTCTAGGGGGTGCTGTTTTACCAGGTTTGACAAGATGCACACAGGCTCACAGACATTTTTGGGGACCAAGGGTTATAGAATTACATCTGAAAAACAATTAAACAACCTGGATTTCATTAACAAAGAAGCAATGCATGGCTGAAGTATGTACTACAATCATTATCATCTCAGAAAATCTAAAAATACAATTTTCCTCTACACAATTATTCATAGGTCTCCAACGGTGAATTATAGTTCTGTTTTTTTTCTGTAACTTCATCAAATAAATGTTTTATTGTTTTCTTTGGGGTAACCTCTGCTGGAAAAGAACAAATAATCTTTGGTTAAAGTAAGATGTTTAATCAGTGCATTTGTTCTGATAACAATGTCACTATTAGATGTTGTCAAAACATTAAAGCATAATGTTGCCACCACTTTTGTGACTGCTGTCCTCCACCATCTTCTTTCTCGTGTCACATACTCAGTCCTTGTCCCCTGGAGGTCTGATAGGCAGGGATGAGATGCTACAGTGAAAAATACTCCACATGTTAGGAGATAAACAGAGTAAAAATAATCTAATTAGCTCTAATTGGCATGTCTGTAATAAAAGTGTTGGAGGAGGAAGTGACCCTGAGCCTTTTTTCTTCTTCCGGCTCTCGGAGGGTGCAGACGCTTTTTCCTCCTCTCCTCCATATCTTATCCTCAAGGCCCTTTGTCTGTCTCTGTGTGCTGGGTGCCTGGCTGATCTGCATTTTTTCTGGAAACTGGAAACTGAAATCACTAAAATGGACCTCGTCAGTTGGTCACTCAACACGATTGATAAAATGTTTTCAATGGTGAGAATGGGAGAAGGGGCTCTCGGATTCCCCTCCGGGACAGACCCAGTTGGACACATCATGGACTCCTGGAAACAGTGGAACTTGATTTGTTTATCTCAGCTGTCTGTGGAGGACTCTGAAGACGTGTGGATATTTGTGGTGTTGGTTTCAGGTTTCCTGCTCATTGGCCTTGGAGGCTTCCTGGCTTACTGGAAAATTAACGAGCTGTCGAGGAATATTGGCCTGCTCCCAGAGCTCAGAGATGGTTTGCACCGCGCTGTGAATTCGCAGACTCACATAACTGTCGAGATGAATCGTTTAGAACTTTGGCCGAGATTCATTCATTGGCACAAAAGATGGATGCCATCAAGGATAGAGTGGACAAATCAGCACGGATTGGGATAGATTAATGTCCATTATTGGGATTTTGAGAGGTTGAGGACCAAGGAACTTTAAGACAGAGAGGAAATTATCTCTGTCTGGCCCCAAAACAATTTCTAATTGGAATCTGGTGCCCTTGAGCCTGCAAGGCTCCAACGAAAACTCCCCACTCAGAAGATATGTGGAATGTGCTGTCGCTATGGCAACTCAACTCTGTCTCCTATCCCAGCCTGGGCAGGACTGCGGGAAGGCCGCCGAATCGTTCCAGGGTCACTGCAACCCTCCAGCCCTCAAAGCTCCTCCCCCTGTTCAGACTGAGGTGACATGCACTGCTTGTAGTGGCTGCAGGAACTGAAGTCTGAACTGATAGTCCCAAACCCACCACCCCACCTAGTGGACACTTATGTTGTGTGATGTCTGAAGTCTGTTGCCTGTCTGAGGTGTTTTTTTTGCAGAGCAAAACTGCCCTCCCGGTGGAGGGTAACTCTGAAGTGCTTTTTTTCCCCTCCACCTGAATCAATCCTCATGTAACCCTCTGATCTCTATTAAGGTAGCGCGACTCAGGGTTGCGAATGACCACAGTCACCAATTCTTGTCATGTGTCTTGCCCATTTATGTCTGATCTCTGAATTGTGTGTACTGAAACTCTAATTTCCCTCTGGGATTAATAAAGTGTCTTTGAATTGAATTTGAATTTAATTGAATAAAGGCGTCCTTTGATTACTGAGCTGCTTGAATCTGTGCTCTCAAGATGATATTTCCAAGTTCAGTAGAAAGGTAAAGACTAAAGGAGGAAAATAAGCTCCAAGAGCAAGAGTGTGTTTATTAAAGTTTTGTGCTAGTTTCATTGTTTTAGCCTAAAAACACCATTTGAAGCAACGGACCACAAAAGATGTTTGGACCTAGAAAACGGCTTGTTTCCTCTGACAACGTGGGTTTCTGGTAGAAGAGATAATACCAGAGGGGAGAGGTGAGTGTTTTGTGGCTGTGTTTACATTCAAAACACATCTTGTTCTGTAGATTAGCCATAACAAGTTTAATGGGACTTTTTTTTGTAGTTAGCGTGATGTCAGTAACGTGATGTTGTTACCTGATGTTGGTACATGATGTTGTTACCTGGTGTCGTTACATGATGTCATTGAACATCTTAGGTGTGTTCTTGCTGTGTCTTTCTAAATCCATTCTTTCGTTCTTTTTTAAACACAGAAACAGTTTTGTTTACCTGTTTGTAGCTACAGTTTCGCCAACAGCTGCCGGCTTCTTCAGGCTGACGCTGATGTCATTACCTGACATTGGCACGTGATGTCGTTATATAATGTTGGTACATGATGTCGTTATATAATGTTGGTACATGACGTCGTTATATAATGTTGGTACATGATGTCGTTACCTTATGTTGGTACATGGTGTTGTTACCTTATGTAGCGACACGAATGGCCTCATTTGTGACCCAAAGGTCACACTTCCCTATGAGGTTCCGAAAGTGCCAAAAATGTGTCTATGTATTTATATGTGTGTCTATGTATTTGTACGCTCACTGCACTGTGTTGCTGTAATGTGTGTCTATGTATTTATTTTTGGCACATTCGGAAACTCATATTATTATGTTACTTTTCTGAGTAAAGGTATCAGTTGATCAAAAGAAACCATCACAGAAGGAATGAGACATTCAGTAGTAGACGAGCCATTAATTAAATGATTTGTGACTTTTCAGTGCATGTTGCAATCTGTGTGTGTGGGTGTGTGCGCGCGCGCGTACATGTGCATGGGCCTGTATGTGCACGTGCATGTGTTGGAGGGGTTGTCAGAGTCAGCGGGTTGTTTGAAGTGCTGTGGCGTGTGGAAGTGAGTTAATTGAGTCTGACTGGCAGAAAAAATGATGAGAATCAGATCAGATCAGCTGAACATCTCCTGCTTCCAACCCCCCCTGCTGCTCACGTTCACATGCTTCTCTCCTAATTGACCAAGCCGGACGTCTCCCGAGCTCATTTGTTATTATTTATTAATTATTCATTGCTAAATAATTCACACCCTTGGAATAGCAGTGTTAGTGTAGCTGGGTGGGGTGTGTGTGCATGC
>SSNQ01034654.1:1324683-1336997 GCA_006942095.1 Nothobranchius kuhntae
GCTCAATATTATTAGAAATATTGACTCTTTCTGAAACCTGTCTGTTTCATTAATCATGTGAGGTAAAACTCAATTTTGTTAGGCTTGAGGCTAAATTTATCAGGCTGAATAAAGAAAGCAAGTGGATGCTAGTTATCAATATCTAATTTGTCTTAGGGAAAAGGCTCTTGAGTGAGAGCGGTTGGCAGAAGTTCTCGTTTTGAAAAGAAAAAAAAAGATAAACGGAAGTGGCGCCACCATCAGCGTCAGCTCTGAGGATGTTTGCAGCCACAAACAAAACTGTCTGCAAGGTAAAGAGAAACATTTTCTATGTTTTAAAAAAGAACCAAAAATGGAATGAAAAGAAAAGAAAATGAAAGAAAAGGATCAATGAATTAGAATTCAGCACCTGGATATTTACTTATTTTAGTGCTGTTTTAATTTCTTCCAAAGATAGAAGGGCATCACATTTATTTTCTTGTTGAGTAGTTAATTTCAAAATAAAAGTTTTATTTGTGATTGAATGATTAGATCTATAAAGATTGTTGTAAAAAAAAGGCTTGTTAGAGCAGTTTTGGGTAATGGCTGCTATTGCAACTGGTGAACACAAGAGAGAGCAAAAACTCCACTTGGCAGTCTCTACAGCCATTTAATGCTGGCTTGGAAACTTAAAATAGTGGCACGGACTGCATGGGCTTGGTTGGAACAAGCAAAATAAATGACAAATCATTTTATTATAAGGAAATGGTTACAGAGCACTCATTTTGCATCTTCTGTCAGTCTGTCTTCTCACCAGAGGTGGATGAGTTTCTATAGGAGAAACTTTGATTCCACGGGTTATTCAGTAGTAGAACCTGTGGCTATAATATAAAAAAAAACAATCAAATCAATCACATTTGTTGCAGTAAGAGTTCAGAAACCAGTTCTCCAGGAAAGCTCAAGAGGCCTTTATCAACTGCTGTGTGAGGGTTGTGGGATGTTGCACCAGCCACCAGCCAAAGAGTGAAATTTAGTCATTTATCTTCCTAAAAATTCTACAGATGATTTCACCTTTCACCTCTAATTTGATCAGTTAAAGTTATTTTTTTATGTAGCCCAAAATGTCTGTAAAATTGAGAAAAATAACGGTTTTACAGTTTTGTTTTCTGTGCTTGTGAAAACAATGACTTAGATAATTTTTGTGTTCTCGACGACAACTCTAAAGAAGTAGCTGCAATCAGTAAATGATTTAAAAATAAACAGCTGCATTATTTTGTTACCCATTTAAAGAGCAAGTCAACCCCTACCAGATTCTAACTCCACTCCCACTTCATGTTTGAAAAATGCAACAAATGCTGTTGCCTGGCAGACCGAGAGGGCGGAGCTGCTAACAAATACACACACACTCAGGCTCACGACAGCATTGTGACTTCATAATGTACCAGTTTACATCATAGCATACCTCTTAGCCAATAGCGGTGGTAGATTTAAATTAAAATACAGTGCAGAGTTTTTACCTGACAACGGCACAACACTGCCAGTTTTAGGCAGAATATTTAAATTTTAACTAAGATGCACTGAAGTGCCAAATTATTGACGACACTTGTCTGCAGCACGATTAGACACTCGTTTATTTAGTTTATCAGTAAAAAAAAAGTTTATTTGGGGGTGACTTGCTCTTTAAATAAATGCTTTCAGTTCTTGAAATGAACGCAGCAACAAATACTATCCTCTAGGGCAGTGGTTCCCAACCTTTTTCCCAAGGGACCCCTTTTTTACCAGTCAAATTTTTGACGACCCCCCTCCCATTCTCTCTTCCAGTACAAACATTATTAAGAAATGATAAAATTGTTCAAGCACATTTTAATATGCTTTGATTCAATAGATAACAGTAATAGTAGGCTCCAGTACAGAACAAAGGCATTAACAAAACCAAACAGAGCATGTTTAGCTTGACAGTTTCTATTACTTTTCTGAACACATTGTTTCTTATAAACACTGATAAACCAATCATTCCTTTCAATAAACGTTTGACACATAAAAAATATACTGAGCAAAATGTACTTAAATGTGTATATTACTGTTTATACTAGATTATTTACTGTAAACGCTGTGGTTAATCAACCAGTCCTATCTGTAATGAACTTTTGACACTTGAAAATAAAACAGTGAGCTGAGCAAAATGTTCTTAAAAGTGTGTTACTTTTTCTGTACTAATTATTTCCTGTCTTAATATCAGTAAACTTTTCACTCATGAAAAAAAAAATGTGAGCAAAATGTAGGCTATAAACAAGTAATAAATGAAGTTTTAATCCCTTAAAGTGGAGAGGTCCTGCGACCCACTGAGAGGCTTTGGCGCCCCCTTGTGGGGATCGGGACCCCCAGGTTAGGAAGCACTGCTTTAGGAAGTGCTGTTTTACCAGGTTTGACAAGACGCTACTGTGAAATCGAAGTCTGTTCTTTACCAGTTGAAACGTTTTTTGATGGGGGAATACATCTTGACATAACACCGTCTAACACCAGCAAGTAACAAATCTGAAAAATAACTCACTAAATGTGATAAAAATGTGTATAATTATAATTTATTTCCATATATCTCGATATTTCCCACTTTGGACAGAAGTTATGATTCTTTTTGTCTCAATAAATTTTTTATTTAGGTAATTTGATTGACATCCCAGATGTAAAACAGAAGGCTAACATAGATCTTTCATCCCCTCTGCAGTAGTAGTGTATAACTCCTCAGTTTTACTGGTACTGGCATTATCCTGTTACGCAATAACACCCACACAATATTGAGTATATGTTTAATACTCGTGGAATACCAGATTTACATATGTCTGTGTCTCTTGCAGTATGCTGCATAATGTTGGACCCAAGCTTTTTCATTTTTTATTCATGGTTTTTAGTGATCGAAGGTTACTATATTAGACTACTGCCTATGTGTATATACATGTACCTTTGTTATTATTTTTCTTCTAATTGTATTTAGTAATAATTTATTTAATGTTTTTATTTACATTAGAAAAAGAGTTGCAGCCTTTTTTTCTTTTCCAATACAAGCACCTTTCATAAAGACATAAATGTTCCTGCTGAAGGAAGGGTTTCCTGTTGGTTTGTGGAGTTGATTTGTTTTTACAGTCGTGCATCCCATAATGATATAGTGACTTTTTGACCTGAACCACTGGAAAATACATTTTATTTATTTGCATTTTTTTATAATATACCCGCTCATCGTGACCTCTGAGACTCAGCAGCTGCATCAGTACAGATTTATGAGTGTGGTATGAAAAGAGCATATTGTTATGCATGTATATATATACCATGGGCTGCATGGTGGCGCAGTTGTTAGCACTGTTGCCTCGCAGCACGAAGGTTGCAGGTTTGAAACTCGGCTGTGGCCTTTCTGCGTGGAGTTGTGTGTTCTCCCCATGCATGCGTGGGTTTCCTCCGGGTACTCTGGCTTCCCCCACAGATCACAACATGCCCTATAGGTTATAAATTGTAAGTCGCTTTGGATAAAAGCGTCTGCTAAATAAATAAACATAAACATATATATTTGATGTACCATTATTATGTAAATTTTTTGAGTAAAGCTATCAGTTGATCAAAAGAAACCATCACAGAAGGAATGAGACATTCAGTGGTAGATGAGCCATTAATTAAATTATTTGTGACTTTTCAGTGCATTTTGCAATCTGTGTGTGTGTGTGCGCGCGCGTACATGTGCATGGGCCTGTGTGTGCACGTGCGTGTGTTGGAGGGGTTGTCAGAGTCAGCGGGTTGTTTGAAGTGCTGTGGCGTGTGGAAGTGAGTTCATTGAGTCTGACTGGCAGAAAAAATGATGAGAATCAGATCAGATCAGCTGAACATCTCCCGCTTCCAACCCCCCCTGCTGCTCACGTTCACATGCTTCTCTCCTAATTGACCAAGCCGGACGTCTCCCGAGCTCATTTGTTATTATTTATTAATTATTCATTGCTAAATAATTCACACCCTTGGAATAGCAGTGTTAGTGTAGCTGGGTGGGGTGTGTGTGCATGTGAGTGCATGTCTGTGTGTGTGTGTGTGTGTGTGTGTGTGTGTGTGTGTGTGTGTGTGTGTGTGTGTGTGTGTGTGTGTCCATTTTAACTTAAGGGACTAAAATAAAAAAGAAACTAACACAATTATCAAAATTAACTGATGATTTTCTTTAATCTGGAAATAAAATTGTCAGAAAACAAACAACAAAATAATCGCAGACTCGTTCAAAATTATGTTTTCCATAAAGTTCATTTAAATTTTTTGTAGCTATTTAAAATTGTTCTTTTGTTTTTCCAATGCTAACAGGTTCTTCTTTGCGGATCATTAACGCTTGGATCAGCTCGGACAAGTCTGCTGCAGCAGACAGCAGGATTTGGAGTCTTAATTCCTGATATGTGGACATCTTGCCTCAGACTGGATAACAGCAATGCAACATACCACTGAATCTTGTTTGCTCTGCAACATGAATGTTTTATCTCCACCAATAACACAACCCTGGAGGAGCTTCTGCTGTGTGGTTGAGTTGCTATTGCTAACAGTAAGCTTCTGTTAGCCAACATGTTTAATGCTGTTTGCTGTTTGTTAAAACAGCAACTTTCCCCATCGCGAGTCGAGATGGGTGGGTCCATGCGACCGCTTGACATAAAGCGGTCAGGCTTTTCACCGTCTGTCAGAAGCTAATGAGGAGATAGGTCTAGCAGACTGTTTTCATGTTCAGCCTGCATAAAAAACACTGACTGATTGATTATGATCAGAAATAATCAGTAAAAAATTGATTTTCAATGTTCCACACCTTTAAGAGCTGCAGGAGCTGTTAGTCTATCAACAAATACACAATGATCACTCAGAAGTCTAGGTAGATTTGCATGAAAACTGCAGAAATATTCATTTTTTATTTATTAACAAGTCTATTGAGTGTTTGCACAGAAACAGCTTTAGTAAAATTATCTATCTTCTATCACTCATTGATTTCCCAGTGGTTTTCTCCTGTCGAAAGAGGCTCTTACTAGCAGTTTTATCTGCACAAAATTATTAACTTTTATGATACATTTGGACTTTAATAAAAAGGCCTGTTTTTTAATTCAGTGTTTTATAATTAGAGGATGAAAGCAGGTCAAGAAGTGTCCAATGACAGAGAATTTTCCTGTGAAATAGTGATTTAGAAAAGAGCGAGAAGCGGATCTCCATTAGAACAATGTAAAACACTTTTGTCACCAACAATTAAAAAGAAACCTAATAAAACTCTGATGATAAAAGTTGGATTAGCACGTGCTTATACAGACATTGAGTGGGACTCCTGACCAGCAGAGGGCAGCATAACATCATCTTCCTTGGATGTGCATGATGTTCTTGCAAAAGATGTTCTCAGTTTGAAGTCATTCTGTAACTTATTCATGCAACATTTCATTAATAGCCAAATCAAATATATAAGTACAGCACACTCAGGGGTTTCAGCTTCAGACCCACAGTCTAGTAATTAAGACATGTGACCAGACGTCTCTGATTTTACAATACAAACATGCCTGAAAAGCAGAATAATTCGTAAAGAAAACCACTGAGCTCATGTTCACTTATTTCCATTTATGACCATTTATATGTCACAATGATGCTAGAAATATAGCTTCAGCAATTGTTTTCCCATTTCATTTAGATTTTTGGAAACCATCGCAAGATCCCCTACGTAGTTTGTTGTGACCCACATTGTGGTCCTGACCCAAACTTTGGCAACCGCTGTTCTAGTGGGAATCATATCAGTCACACTGTGACACGATTCTCTGCATTAGATTTATTTTATTTTTCGTGTTTGCTACCGTTTTATTTTTCAAGGGTTATGAGCTGGCTCGTGGGATCGCCACATCAAGAGAAGGTCTGGATGATTATGACCTTGAAAGTTCAGAATTTAGCCAGTTAGTTGCTTCCCGCTAGCTTAAAACACTGAATAGGGAGCATAAGTCTCCTCCCTTTCTGTCGGCTCATGGGTCCCCAGAAGAACAAAAAAATTAGTGCAAGTGAACAGGGCTAAAACGGCCATTTTCTAATCCGCTTTGCCTTATGCACTGGATCACACATATAATAATAATAATAATGCATTGAACTTATATAGCGCTTTTCTGGACACCCAAAGACGCTTTCACACACTCTCACATTCACACACTGCTAGTGATGGTAAGCTACTTGTAGCCACAGCCGCCCTGGGGAGGTCTGACAGAAGCGAGGCTGCCATTTGGCGCCGTCGGCCCCTCTGACCACCACTAACACAGGCAAGTTGGGTGAAGTGTCTTGCCCAAGGACACAACAGCAGGTTACCCCTGGCGGGAGCTGGAATCGAACCCATGACCCTCCGATCATGAGGCAACCCGCTCTACCACCTGAGCTACTGCTGCTCATATGTTGTACTTGTACCTGTCACATACTTTGACATTTATCAACATGTAAAAGTTCATAATTAGCATGACTACAAATCAGTTGTCGGTACGTCGCAAATATGACTTCACCATATAACGTCCTCTCCAAGCTCCCATAATTCGGGTCTGAAAATGAAGCCAAGACAGGAGTGAAAAAAATTGCAGTTCCACCCTCATCCGCTAGAGGCTGGTGTCAGAAGCGAGCAAATCCTCATTGACCTGACTTGTTAAAAATACCAATTTCACAGCAGAAATAAACATGTTTACAGCCTGGTTCCAAAGCATGTTTTAGGTTTAATAGATCTAGTTTACACTCATAACAACTCTGAGGGGGGTACATTTTTTTCTCACTCTTCTGTTTAAGTGTATTAAATGCCTAAAATTGTGAATAATTAATGAGCATTAGACCCAAGTGACCACAGAGCTAGCTCCAGGGAAAGGCCTCAGCCTCGCCTTAAAACTGTTCCGCGATTTTTAGTCTCTCAACTTAGACCATTAGTTGTAGCATTTGTGCATTCTTTTTGGATATTATTTGTGCAATTGTTGGACAAAATGTCTTGCTGTGGTATTAACTGCACTAATAGAGCATCCAAGGAGTCTCCACTTCATTTTTTTTTGGTAATTAAAATTATATTTATGTATTTTAGGTCACTGCCGCTCTTGCTGAGCTTAGATTTTAACATGTACTGTTTACCCATGAAATTTAAATGTAATAGGGTAAAACCCAGTGCATTTAACATAATGCTGCATTTTTGAAAATGGGTTGAAATATGACATGTTGGTGTAGCTGGGTTCCGACTATCGGTATGGACTCCTTCAGCTGCAGCTCGGCGCATCTCTGATCGCCGCGGCGCCTGTCTGCTGCGTGGCTGCCGGCTTGTGGAGCTTTCGGGAGACCTCTGTGTTTTACTCGGTTTTACCCAGCGGTCAGCCTGGCGTATCTCTGACTCAGAAGCTCCGGTGTTGTGCACAACTGCTACCTCCGTTAGCTTAGCTCCCACCTCCGTGTTAGCTTTGGGTTAGCTTCAGGTTAGCTTGTAGCAACTTCGCTTCAGTTCGACGGGTGTCGTCATTTGATCCCAGCCTTACAGCCCCACCCTCAGCTCCACCACTTTCCCCTTTTTTTGAATTGTCTGGACTTGACGGAACCTGTGACATGGTCAAAATGGCGGTGGCGGCCACCTCCCATTTTGGCTTAAAAACGTATTATTGGAGCCTATGGAAATGAAATGTCCAGTATATATATGTCAATGATCCTCTCCCCTAGCGTAGCTGCTACCTACCACATTGGCAGATTTTTGGTGTTTTTTTTTCCTCCTGAAAGAAGAATTTGAAGTTTGCTGAACTTACAGCCATTTTCCCTTTGTTTTTCTCCGTGTCTGGTTCGATGACTTCACTTTGATGAAGCACATTTGTAGTCCTGAGTTGTTTTCACACAAAACCGAAAATAAGCGCGTTCTTGGTACCAAAATGTGTCTTTAAAATTCACGGACATATTTTAAATCCATGGCACATAACAAATGGAATTAGAAATTAGCGTTTTTAGCCGCATTGACTTGCTTTAATTTTTTCGTTCTTCTGGGGACCCATGGTGCGGAAGTAGGTGGGCCTGACTTAGGCTCCCTATTTAAATTTTAAAAGTGTGGTTCAGTCATTTAATCAACATATTTGCGGTGGTCTCTAGTAGGAATGAATGCCTTGCAAGCCATATTCTGGGCTAAAAAAGCCCAGAATTACTTTGATCAGCAATAACTAGTCTGCTGCTGCAGAGAGAGCAGACAGCAGGATTTGGAATCTTATTTCCTGGTATTTGGACATCTCGCTTCGGATTGGATAACAGCAACATGACTCTACCACTGACTTACAACGTGAATGTTTTATCTCCACAAATAAAGCATGGAGGAGTTTTTCTATGTGGTGGAGTTGCTAATGCTAACGGTTAGCTTCTACTAGTCGGGACGTTCTCTGCTGTCTCCTGGATGCTAAAACAACAATCATCCTCGTCGTGACGCAAGATGGGTGAGTCCATGAATGTTAAGTGACAGTGTGATATAGATCTGTCACGATTTTCAAATCCTAGAGATTCAACGTCTATTTTCTATGCAGGATATAGAAGACTATTTTCATGTTGAGCCTGCATGAGAAACTCAGCGTAATTATAATCAGAGGTAATCATTATAAAAAAATGTCAGTGAACCACACCTTTAAAATAAAATAACAATCTTGTTTTATAACAGGTTACTTCATCTCACTTCCTGTCTTAATTCCAATCCGTCTCCTCTTCCCCTGATCCAAACACGTCAGTACCGTGTCTTAGTTTTCATCCTCTTTATATTGACGAGTTGCTAACTCTTAAGTTTAGAAAAAAAATCAAAGCAGACTTTTAAAAGTTTTTTTCTTCATTTTTATTGGAAGGGTTGTGGGGCAGCATGAAGATTTAAGGGTTAAGGGGAAAAAAACAAGTTTATAAGGGAGAAAAAAACAGTCTTGCTTCTTTTTCTTTAGGGAATGCTTCATCTTGTTTTCAATGGGTTCTGTACAAGTCTCCCGCAACTGCAGAACATACAGACCGTCTTTTCATGCTGCGGTGGTTTGGGAGCAGAGAGGAAGGGCCAGTGGAGAACGATCTGTCTCGCTGAGCTCAGGGTATACACTGCGTGTATTTTTGTAGACATCGCTGCAAACTTCACTTAATCTGAGTGTACATCAAAGCATCCTCTGCTCCTCTTCTTTAGCAAAACCCTTCTCTGGTCCTTAAAGTGCTCGTAAATGCCTTTTGGGAGTAGAAAAAAAATAAACACAAACAAAAAAATAAACACGTTTGCTTTTATCTTTCAAATCACTATTTATGAGAGTACAAATGAGCATTCTGAGATTGCGTTGAATCATAAGTGATTATGGAGGAAAGAACAAAAGGAACCCTCTTGTGTGACATTTGTCAGGATGTCTCAACCAAATGACCTCCAGTCTCTGTGGTGATGCGTTTGGATCAAGTGGCTTGGTAAACAGCCAGTGAACATGAAATTAACAAACGAGCTTGGACCTCACCGCCTTTGATTTCTGTTTGAAGGCTCACGAAAACGAAGGGACCGGTTGGTTGTACACTCCGGCTGGAACACGGGGGCCACGGAGTAAACAGGCTCTCCAGTGGCACAGGAGCCTTTCCACCAGGACAGAGTGTAACCCCATGGAGATCCTAGAGAGTTCTGAAGCCAGAGATGGTGAATAATAGAACAAAGTGAAGATGAGTCTTCTGAGGTTCAACTGCTCTTCAACATCCTTCCATTGCACAGAGATGGGAGTAGTTTGCGTGTGAAGAGGAGAGAGATGGAAAGAAGTTTCAACTTTTCCCTCCATCATAAACAAACTACAAAGAAAAAGTTGACTCTACCTGGTGTTTTCGTTTTTTACGTTGTTGTTTTACCAAGAACAAGACAAGGAGAACTTTGTTCAGAAAACAGTTGTGAAGTCTGCATTCGTATATGACAGCTTTAAGACCTGATCTCATGGGACTGTGAGTCCCCTTCTTCTTTTTCCCCTTATTTGCTTATAAAAATTTCACCATAGCTGCCCCCTACATCCCTTCCACATGTCTCCAATACCATGAGCTGACAAGCGGTAAACGGAGGAGGACTCAAAGGCAGGCCTGGTATAGCGCATGTGTCCCACAGGGGTCTTCTCTTTACCCCCTCGCTGGTGAGAAATCAAAACTCTTTGGACGTCACACAGGCTGATTGAAGTTCTGCTCTTGAATGGTCCCTTGCCCCGACGATGGCAGACTTCATTAGAGCTGTCAGTCAGGCCCCAGTGACAGGGTGATGCTGCGGGGCGCCCTCAGGGCCCAATCAGTGTTGGGGTCCCAAGGAAAGGGCCATCAAACAACTCCGTAAGATGATGCTGTAACCCCGCGTTGTTAAGATTCATGCTCATCCCCCATTGATCACATGATTAATGCCTCAGTTCTACGCTTTCAGAGTTGTGTTTTTGAACTCTGAGTCTAAGCTTCGGCCTTGTATTTTTAATCAGCAGCTTCCCATTGGCTTGGGTATGGAAATGAGCACCCTGGAAGTCTATACGGAAAAACTCTGGCTGCAACTCCTAATGATGAAGGAGAACAAAACTTCTCTCACAAACAGCGCCCGGGCAGCGGCAGTGGGAAACAGGAGCCAGTTGTTATTTTATTTTTAATTTCTTTGTGCCATTCGAGCTCGCCTCTCCCAGTGTGTCACAATCACAATGAGTCACATGAGGCAATGAAAATAAATGAGCCAGTGGGGACTGCTCCTCTGTCCAACAATCTCCAATCCTGGAACAATGAGATATCCACGAAATCACAGCACATGATTCAAATGCAGGAGCAAACAAAACCCAAACAAAACAAAGTGAGCGACTTTGAAGAGCGAAAAACTCCGACTGCCCGGGTTCCTTTTGACAATATACAGAGCGCAATATTCTCAGCACCAGCATGTTATTCAGAGCAGTCCTCCAAATATTTGGAGAGAAGGAGGAGAGATGAAACGGGAGTAGAACAATGGGACTTTGGCTGTGTTATGGCGTTCGTGCACCTCACACCCACCCCCCTCCAGCTCTTTGTGTTGTGTCCCCAGTTGGTCTCCTGTTGTTCTGAGTCCAGGTGGAGCCTCTGTCCCCCATCCCCACCCCCATGCCATGTCTTGGTCTCCTGCCTGTATCTGCCTGCCTCACACACACCTGCTCCAACCCCCCCCCCCCCCCCCCCCCACCCCCACACAACCCCCTCTCTGTTCTTCCTAAACACGGCGTAAGTGGTTTTTTCATTTTTGTTTTTTTTTTTTTTTTTTCTTTTTTTTTTTTTTTGTGTTCGTCCATTTTTTTTTTTTTTTTAAAAAACAANAGAGGGAAAGAAAGGTTGTTTTTGCAGAGTTATTTTGTTTACCTTTTTGACATTTTAGTGCTATTGTGCAGAACTAATTGTTGAATATCAACACTAAAAAAATGGTGCTTTCAATACAAACCTCATTTTACTTAAAGATGATTTTAGTGGTGAAACGCTCAACTATTCCTTTTCATGTGTTTGCTTCAATTCAGCAACGTGTGAGGAGGCTTGGGGACGCAACAAACAAAAAGATATATTTTTCAAAAAGAACATGAATAAAACTGATCGCAACAACATTGAGCTATATTCATATATATATATATATATATATATATATATATATATATATATATATATATATATATATATATATATATATATATATATATATATATATATATATATATATATATATATATGTGCACATTATTGGAGTCATTTATTATTGATCATAAACAAGATCACTCATGTCATTGAAGCTCTGGAGCTGGATGAGGAAGCATAAAGGGTGATGCTAATTTATTGAGACTCTTCTCTAATGGAAATGTGCAAAGTATTCTCTCTGGACCTCAGCAGCAAACTCGGGAAAGTTGGGTGGAAAGTTTTCTCTCATTTGAAATGCATTTGATATTTGAGATGTTACCCTTAAAAAGCCCCATAAGCATCATATTTAAAAGTTTTAGGGTATCAGCTTTATTTTATCTCACACTCACATCAAATCCATGAATCCCTCCCTGCATGTTTTCTTCTTCTCCTCTCGCAGGCTGCAGTACCCAAAGATGACCACTAGGTGCTGCTGAGATGTGTTCTGCACAAAAATGAAGTTGTTGAGTTTGTAACAAAAAAAAGTAATAAATTAACTTTAAGGATATTTGACTTTTGTATTTTTTTGTAAAATGATCGATTTTTAGTATCAAGGACTATTAGACATCTTTTCAGTTTTGTTATGGAAAAATTTATGTTTATTAATTCTTGTTCATGGACTCAATCAACTGAATGTGAATGTATTGCTCTATGCCTTTTTGCATGCCCACTTATTCAGACACACCAACACAAGACTCTCTCACACACAC
>SSNQ01034654.1:1343299-1378086 GCA_006942095.1 Nothobranchius kuhntae
AGAGAGAGAGAGAGAGAGAGAGAGAGAGAGAGAGAGAGAGAGAGATTGTGTTGATGCTCTCATGTTTATGTTTGGGAGATTAGCAATGATGAAAGAATGCCTTTTCAAGTCTGGGCTAGAGGGGCCTCTGTTCAATGCCCCACCCTTTCACCGTACACACACACACACACACACACACACACACACACACACACACACACACACACACACACACACACACACACACACCATACAGAGGCTGGTATCTATACCTACCACATGGAATGCTCGTCACATCCTTTACAACTTGCCAGCTTGTAAAACCGTTTTTGACCCAGACTCATTTGTTCGTGTTTTTATTTTTACATTAATCAATCAATCAATCAATCAATCAATCAATCAATCAATCAATCAATCAAAGCTTTATTTATAAAGATACATTAGACATTACAATACATTACATATTAGATATATATCAGAAAAGGAAGCAACTGACATTTCTTCAACATCTTCCTCCTCCCTTCATCAAAGAGCCTCCATTGTTCTACCACGTCTGTATGAGGCCTCCTTGTTCCTTGTAGCCCTAATTCATCAAGTCTCCTTGTAGTGTCATAGAATATTAAGTGGCTTCTTGATTTTTTTGGGATCCCGATGCCCATGTCAGGGAGATAGGCCCTTCATTGTCATTACTCCTCCATGCCAAACCAAACAGAGGAAGCTCTGGGTTCTTGAGCTGTCTCTTTGCATTGGTTATACATTTGGATTAGCAAATCCCCGAGTTTGAAAGGACAACGTGCTCAGACAATATGTTTCCCATCAGTTCAAATATAAACCAGGGTTTTCCAAGCACAATGTGATTGGTAGTGGAGGAAGCACACTGGGGCTTTTCCCAGAAAAAAATATATCTAAAGATTATTTGGTCACAGTCTTGTGATCCTGTACGCTCTTGAACGAGTCAGTTGTCTGAACTCTTATCTCCAGTCACAAGTTTGTTTGACCAGGTATTACAGGCCCTGTTGTGTAACTTTTTTTCCTTTATGCGACGCCAATTCTGTTTTCCCTGGCCTCTTTTCAAGTCCCCACATGGTAGTTTCACTCACTACTCACACATGCTTGGAGAACAGCTCATACTATAATGCCAGAGTTCATTCTTGTCTCTAAACTATTGATATTCCCAGATTTTATTACCCAGCGTGGTGACTGCTTCCAGCTCCTTTGTCTTGGCAAGAGAACCATTCATTCATCAAATGCTTGGAACCACAGATGTAATTGAAAATTTTAGAGCTGTCTCTGATTGGGGGGGGGGGTGGGGGGGGGGGGGGGGTGGCTGACTGCTCTGAGGCAGACTCCCTTAGGTCTTGGCTACAAAACGGTGGAAAACACCTTT
This sequence comes from Nothobranchius kuhntae, assembly GCA_006942095.1. Lineage (NCBI taxonomy): Eukaryota > Metazoa > Chordata > Actinopteri > Cyprinodontiformes > Nothobranchiidae > Nothobranchius > Nothobranchius kuhntae. The sequence goes on from SSNQ01034654.1 coordinate 1,344,666, forward strand.
CAAGTAAGGTCACGAGTGAGTTTTTGAGGTGGCAGACTAAAGATAATGCATTGGGAACTACTTAATTACATATAAATCTCAATGATAGTTATTGTTTCCTGATTGGTTTGATAAAGTATTTATCAAGACTCATTAAGATTCTATCAAAGAAAAGATGAAAGGCTGCAAATGTTACCATGGAGAGCAGTAAAACAAGGAGCTGTGTTGTTTGTGTGCAACACAATACAGCCTCAGTGATTGCTGGTGATGCTGCTGTGACAGTTGGCATGCTCATGCATCTTCAGGATTGTTACTCAAAGATTAAATGTCCTTTCAGCGTGCCCAGCATCCCAGGGCTGTCATTAACTGCTGCAACTCTTAAACATTAGTAAGGCACTCCTCCCTATGGTGTAAAACCTGATCTTTGCAAGGTTTTGATGATGTTTTCAGATGTAAATTTAAATGCAATGGGTTTATCATTACATGTGATAGAAAGTGGTATAGGTCCATGGTGGCTTTTGAGCATGCACAAAACCCCTGGAGTGAAGTTGGAGAGGTTAATCATTTTGTGGTTGTGTGTCTGGGTCCAAAGGGAAGGTCACACATGCTTTTAGGCAGCCTCATCATCACCCTGCTAGAGTTGTGTTATACTCCAAGGCCAGGGGTCCTCAAATTTAGATGGTCTAAATGAGTTTTCTAGTTAAAGCACACGGGAGCCCCACAAGGCTGCGTGCTGAGCCCCTTCCGGCACATACAACGTGAAATACCATAAAATATGAAATATCACCTTAATGGATCTTTGAATATATTTAACCAGATGATCAGATCTTTTTATTGCAGGGATTGAGCAACACTTCATATCAACTCCAGGAAAGAGTCAGGTTAAGAAAGTTAAAAGATTTATTGCTAAACAAATTAAACAAGACTAACTTTAAACACTATGTGATGATGACCTAAGGTGGAGTAAAACTGAGGATGGTGTATGTGTGAATATGTTCAGAACCAGCAAATCCGGAGAAATGATTAGTTCTGATGGGAGTGAAATGGTGTTTCGCTCTAAGCTTTGGTTTGGAGATTATAACACACATTGAGGCGCCATCTGTCGGTCTACGTACCCAGCGGAAGTCCCCGTTTCGATCAGGAGGTGTTGAGGTCCAGCTTGGACCTTGTCTGGAACCGAAGCCTGTAGCAAAGCCGCAGTGGCCGACCAGTCCCTTCTTGAGATACTCCCAGGTCACGACAGCTCATTGGCATCAGTGAGACCCTGAAGGGGTCGTGATGGTTCAGCTTTTATTCTGAAGGAACCGTTGCAGCAGGTGGAACATGCAACAGATTTTATCCAGCTTGTAATTAGGTTCATTCGGCTTTAAGAGGAAAGTTATGGATTGGCCACTCCGATAACTTCTCTAGAACGCTTTGAACTCAAGTTAAGATAACGTGGGGCATAGTTTTATAATTTGGATGTTTTGATTTATGGTCAAATCATACTTTGCCACAAAAGGGGATTTAACAAGCACCAACAAAACCACGCCTCGCGTCAGATCTGGAAGGTTCTGATTGGATCAGAAAAAGGAAATGTGTCATGTGACTCACCCCTTCTTTCCACCGGAGCCGTCAGCAGCACGTTATTGCAGCAGCATGTCATAGCTGCTGATAGGAACCGCTGTGGTCAACAGAACCTTTTCGTCCGGAGCCGTCAGCAGCTCGAGTCGGCCGCATCTCAGGAGCAGCATGTCGCGGCCCTTACACGCCGGTTCTATTTTCTACGCGCAACGCCTCTGAAACGGGTCAAGTTCGACATTTTTGGGGAAGGAAAGACAGGAAATCGGACGTGGAAACGGAGCGAAGCTCCCGAGATTTTCAGAATAAAGAAACGTACTGCCTTCCGGTTGCTTTACTTAAAAAAATAAGTTACTAACTGTGCGGCCCCGTGAGAAGTTATCACCTAGCTAGCGGTCTCCTTTGTTTTTCAGGTCCGTATTGGCGATTATAAAACGGACAGAACGTAAAACACAAACCTTTTGGAGCCATGTTGTAATTTTCTCCTGCTTGTTGTTGTGTTTACTGACGAAGTCACTCATGTGACTTCGTGCTCTGTCGGTGACAGCTGCTCCCCTGCGTCTCGTGGGAAGGGCCAAGCAGCAGCATACGCGAGCAAGACGTGCTGCTGCAGTAACGTGCTGCTGACGGCTCCGGTAGAAAGAAGGGGTTAGCCTTACGTGTGATCAGTCTAGTGTCTACTATTTAAAGTTATATTCCTTATTATATACTACCATAGGATTATAATATCAAGTAATTAATATTCTCATTTCACAGATTGATTGAACATTAGCTTCACATGATTATTTGGACTAACAGACATTATTTGATTATTATTTAATAGAGAAATAGTTCTGTCTTCTTTCTTCTTTCTTGTGCTGTCAGAGGAAGCAAAAGTTTAGATAAGAGCACAGAGCATGAGTGGCCTTGGCCCATATCCTGTAGATTAGGCTTGTGTCAGAAGCTTATGGTTTTGCTTGGGCAGAGCAAATAGAGCAGGGCCTTTAGGTCAGAAATGGACAATTCATCACGCTACACAATAAATTAGCTGATGACACAACCGTGGTGGGCCTGATCAGCCAGGGAAATGAGTCAGCGTACAGGGAAGAAGTGCAGCTGGTGGACTGGTGCACAGCTAACAACCTGACCCTGAACACCAACAAAATCAAAGAAATCAAAATTGACCCAATAAGGAAAAAGGTGGACCAGTCACTCACAATAAATGGAGAGCAGATGTCAGGATCTGCTCTGACCCCTCAGACTCTTGGTCTCGTCTACCCCTATTAGTTGTTGATTGGACTCACCTGCCCCTTGTTATCCTGCCCATGTGTTTCTGATTATCCTTGTGTACTTATACCCCCTGTTTTGCACTTGTCCTTCGTCGGATCATTGTTGTGTTTTCACCCTGTTACGTTGCTCCTGCTGTTTCATCCTACCTGCCATGATTCATTAAATCTGTTTTATTTTACCTGAGCTGCATTTCTGCCTCCTGGTCAAGCTCCACCACACATGGGTCCACCACCACCGACACCGCACTGTGACAGCAGCTGGAGAGGGTGTCACAGTTCAAGTTCCTGGCCACAAACATATCAGAGGACCTCACATAGACACACAACACCAAATGTCTGATAAAGAAGGCACGACGACGGCTAACGATGATCAACCTGCCACAAAAACACTAACAGGGATTCTGGACGACTAGTGCACTACAGCACCTTTACATTTAGCTAGGTAACCTGATACCTCAACATGCAACTGTTTACATTTATATTATGTTTACTTTATATTTCAGTTTGTAGTTTAGACTTGTCTTATTACCAAGTTCACATTATACTTTTACATTTTTGAAAGGTGTGTGTGTGTGTGTGTGTATGTGTGTATATGTGCGTGACATTTTAGTCGCGTTATTTTATTTTACTCATATTTTACTACCTCTTAGGTGAGCTGTCTTTAGTGAGCGCAGTCAATTTCGTTATACACCTGTGCAATGACAATAAATTATCTTCAATCTTGAACATAAGAAGGAAGTAAGAATGACACCCTGTGGTCAAATTTGGTCACTGCAGCCCATTTTCAAAACACACAAGTGAATTTGTGAGTTTCATGGCTGTTGCCAGTTACGGATCAGCACAAGAAGATTCTAGATGGCAAGCAAAGATGAGTCATAAGCAGAAAATTGATAAGTAAAAAAACAAATACATACATACATACATACATACATACATACACAAATACATACATACATTTAGTCATAGTCTGCGTTCTGCGTCTCCCTCATGTGTCTCCTTGTGTTCTCCATCCCTCTCTAGGTTCCCCTTATGTGTCTCCTTGTGTTCCTCATGTGTCTCCATGTCTGCATCCCCCCTCAGGTGCCTCCCTGTGGTCCCCAGCCCCCTCCAGGTTCTCTCTAGGTTTCCCTCATGTTTCCCTTAGTCACTTTTCTGATCATTAGTTTTCTGTCATTGTAGATTGTCTAGTTCGTTTCTCCCTTTAGGTATGATCCTCCCCTGTCTTCCAGTGTTTTTGGTTCTATCACTCCTAGGTCATTAGTTTTATTATCTTTTGTTCTCCAGTGTCTTATTTCTACAGTGTTTTAAGTAATTTAGTTCAGTAGCTTTGTTTAACAGGTTTTAGGCCCTGTCCACACGTAGCCGGGGATCTGCCGAAACGTAGATATTTTTGTACGTTTTGGCCTGTCATCCACACGAAAACAGATCTTTTTAAAAACTCCGGCCAAAGTGAAGATCTGCGTTTTCTCCATTTTGAGTGTCTGCGTGTGGACAGACAAAACCGGAGTTTTAAGGTCCGCAACGTCACTTTCCGCGACAAAAAAATGCTGACATCACGTGTGCGACTTGTGTTTACACTAGCCGACAGCATGGATGCCCTCAGAGCTGCGCTCGCTTTATCAATTGTCCAAGCGCTTTTTGCTTGTTTGTTTTTGCAAGAGGAATTACTGCTCCTTGCGGAAGACCACAGACGAAGGACGAGGTTAAGAACGGGGGAAGTACTGCCGCCTACAGGTCTGGCATGTCCTTAACAACGTATTTATCCGGGTACGTGTGGACAGAGTTTTTTTTTTAAACGAGGTGGTGTGGATGCAAGTTTTTGTAGGGGCGGATATTCGTTTTTTAAAAACCCGGCTACGTGTGGACTAGGCCTTAGTTGGGGCTTTCCTCACTTGCCCTGTTCTGCTCCTCCTCTTGGTTATTAATATCACCTGTGCCCAATCCTCCTAATCACCCAGCCCCTGAGTATAAAACCCTGTCTTGTCTTTCTGTGTTTGTCGGTCCATTGTTGTGTCAGCGTTGTTCTCGTTCCCCCTCTTGGTCTTTTGCTACTGGGTCTCCAGGTTTTTAGCGCTTTGGATATTTTTGGTTTCGTGGACATTTATTCCTTAAATAAAGGATTTTTACGTTTATTCCAACTCCTGCCTTGTGTCTCCCTTGTTCTGCATCTTGGGTCCTAACCTCCACCTGGCTTACAACGTGACACATTTCTCTGTAATATTGAATTGCTGGTAATTGATTAAGTAGCTTGAGATTATTTAGACAGATGTTTTAGAGAACCTCTTTTCTAATTTACCGTAAGCATTGCTGGCTCCAATAACTTTACTTCCAAATAAATAAAGCATGTGCTCTGTAGTTTTAAAATATTTTAAACTGAATTTTGATAAATAAATGTGACAGAATTTGAAGTTTAGAACAGAATGATGACTGACATTTTATCCTGACAGTGTAGACTTGACTCTTATCCTAATTAGTTCATTTTAAGATCCGTTAAAGTTATTATTTAATTATATGTATTATTATTTTTTTATGTTCAGTGATGTTTTTATAATGAGGCTCTGTGTTTGTGAAGCCCTTTATGGGTTTTTGTCACGTGTGAAAGGGTCCATGTAAAGACATTTTGTTTACTTGTGTAACTTGTAACTTAACTACAATGTTACCGTGTCTTGTTGCTTTGTAAAACATCAGTTTAACGTGCATACCATTGGATGTAGCTTAAATAAAGACATAAAGTGTGATTGTGTTGTTCAGTAACATCCTATGTGGCTTTCACACAGTGACTTGTACCGAATGAACGTGCTTGGAGTGAGCGGTGACTTCATCCCTCAGAGCCAGTTAGACACATGGACATCAGGTAGGACATTCCAAGAACTGGAAGCAAGACTTGCACACCTTGCAGAACATTATTCATCCTGACACATAAAATATCAGGGCAGGGCCTTGGGCATGGTGTGATTCTGGTCATGAACAGGTGGGATTATCATGGGAACAGGCTGTTGATGTACCAAGCATAAGTACGGGAAAGCGTCTTGAGTTTGGTGAAAACAGGAAAACCAATGAAGGTTTTGCTGTAATTCAGTCCATTTCTAATAGATCATGTAGGTCATGGAGAGTATGGCGGTGGCCCTTGTGAGACTGAATCAACATAATAATCATAAATCTTGTTGGATCGGTCAGACAAACATGTTGAACATATAACACAGTTAAAAGCTCTATAAAAACCCAGTAAGTGAACAAAGCTGCACCTCAAGGAGCCGGTGCAGATGCAGAGCAGGGAAGGTGTTTGGACAGTGAGGCAGCTTGTTGATATAGACGTGCAGTATTTGCTGTACACGAGGAGCAGATGGCACTATTGTTGACCCCATCGTGTGTCTTCCTGTCCCCTAGGTGAACCGCAGAGTGAGGGGGTTCTTATCTGGTCAAACTGGGCGGTGGGGAGGGTGAGGCTTTGAAGACACGCTTGTGTGGCGATGTAATCAGGCAGACTGCTGTGGGGCTGCAAACACCACCCTTACTGGAGCTGTGCAGGACACCTCTTTGCCCTTTTTCTGCTTTTGAAAACAAATAAAGGGAGAGGTGCTTATGGCTAAGTTCCTTCTGTTTTGCTTGAGCAGCAGAGGATCCTGGAAGGATCTCACGTCATATGCAGACAGCATCATGTAGCGTTCTCCCTGTTTCTTAATTGCGAGCAATATCTTGTGAAGAATCTCCAAGTGATAAAACACTTAGAAGAACCTGAGGGATTAGCTGCAAGTTTTCCACCCTGGACAGAAAAACAAATACAGATTATCTAAAGAGACAAGACGATCCCAGTGGCCCCCCATGTTTCACCCTTCACGTGACACAGATGGAGCCTTTCAGATATCGACTGGATTCTGAAATACATGTAGAAAACGAACTGGGTGTACTTATTGGTCTCTGACAGATGTAACAAACGTTTGAACACACTGTCAAAAATGGTTTCTTCCCGGTGAGTAATTTTCCTGATGTGGTCGTAAACAATCTTTGTAATGGTTCAAATCTGACCTTCTAAGTTTGTTTCAGATATTTTTCCTAACTGGTACAAAATGGTTGCTTCGTTTCATTCAGTCATTCTATACAAACTTGCAAACGAAGCCTGGTAGGCTGAGGGTTCTGCTGCAGTATCTTAGCTGTTCCTAGAACTGCATTTTTCTGGACTGAGATGTCTGATGTTTTTCCTGGGATCTGCTTTAGCCACTCCTCCAATCTGGGGGTGACTGCCCCCAAGTGCCCTGATGACCATGAACACCATCGACGTCTTCACTCTCCAGGCGTTCTCAAGTTCTTCTCTGAGGCGCTGGTACTTCTCTAGTTTCTTGTGTTCCTTTTTTCTTGATGTTACCATCACTTGGTGTTGTCACATCTACCACAACAGCTGTCCTCCGTTGTTTGTCCACCACCACTATGTCCAATTGGTTCATCATCACGGTGTCACAGGAGTTAAGTGCTCGCCCCGTAATCATAGGTTGCAGGTTCAAGCCCTACTCAGTCTGTCACTGTCATTGTGTCCTTGGGCAACACACTTAACCGCACTTGCCTGCTGGTGGTGGTCAGAGGGACCAGTGGCGCCAGTGCTCTACAGCCTCACTTCTGTCAGTGTGCCCCAGGGCAGCTGTGGCTACATCGTAGCTCATCCCCACCAGCGTGTGAATGTATGTGTGAATGGGTGAATGACTGATTGTGCTGTAAAGTGTCTTGGGGGATTCCAGGACTATAGAAGGCACTATACCAAACACAGGCTATTTACCATTTACCATCACCACTTTGTCATTCTGGATCTGGAAGTCCCACAGGAGCTTGGCTCTCTCGTTCTCTACCACTTTAGGGAGTGTTACCTACTTTGACCTAGGGGGTTCCAGTCCATACTCTGCACAGATATCCCCGTACATTATACCAGAACTTGGTCGTGGTGTTCCATGTATGCTTTCCTTGCCAGCATCCTGCAGTTATGTGGTGGATTGGTGGAGTCTACCATCATCAGCCAGTCCATTACCAAAGCAAACAAGAAGGGGCTTAGAGCCAATCCTTGATGCACTCCCACCTCCACATTCAACTCTTCTGTCTTCTTTGTGCTTTTCAATCAGCTTCCTTAAAGCAAAAATAGCATCTGTTGTGTTCTTTCCTGCTATAAACCATTCTGCTGCTCACATATGCTAACTTCTTTCCACCTCTCTTTCCCAGAGCGTCACCACATTAAGTGCAACAAAAAAATATAGCAGCAGAAAATATTATTTTTAAGGTTAGCTGATAATTGCATTATGCTACTTTTAGAACAGGTCTGAAGGCAACTTGGTGCCCACTGGCACTAGGTTGGTGACCCCTGCATAAAATGATTAGTAAATGGCCTGTATTTGATATAGCACCTTAAAGACAACACAACCATCCACAAACATTCACACACTGAAAGTGATAAGCTACATAGCCACTGCAGCCCTGGAGCACACTGGTGGGTAAGGAAGGTAAAATGTCTTGCCCAAGGACACAATGACTGCAACAGACGATGCTTGAACCTGAGACCTTCTGCTTATGGGGCAAGCTCCTCTGCTACCACCGCCCCAAACGAATGACAGCTTCTATTTGACTGTACTGGAGTTTGTTACATTTTAATATCCCCAAACAGTTTCCCTATATGGAAAGGGGGCAGGGAATAATCATCTTCCCACTGACGGTGTTGAAACATGAAGTTTCATAACTGGGTGGGGTGGGGGGCAGATTTACTGTAAAATGTGCAGTTGGCAAAAATAAAAAGATACTAATACCAGTTTTCTTATAAGAACATTTGTGGCAAAATTGCATGACAGCTCTTACAGAATTTCCTTATTATGTATCAGATATAAAAGACATATTTTCATCAAGCTAACCACTTTGATGCTTTCATCTTTTGCTAATGTGTTCCACACTAGCATTGTAACGACTCTCCACCACTCACAGATATTGATTTGGATTAGGCTCTGTCACGTTCGGGGATTGCATAAAGGAGGCTTCTTTTTTTCCCTCCCCTCACTCATTTTTTCCCCCCTCTCCCCCATCACATCTCCATGCTGCCTCCTCACAGGCCCTTTGATGTGCCTGCTTTAATTTGGAGCTTAATGGAATCTGTGGCACCGCTGTGCCTATCGGTGGCAGGATCACAGATCCCGGGGTTCATTGCAGCATCCCTCCATTCTACTGAGTGGGTGTCAAGATAGCCGTGAAACAATGGAGGAGGGCCTGTAGCCCTAGGAGACAAACCGCATTTCTAATGCAGATCTCAGAGTATCACTTATTGTAGCGTGCTGCACTGGAGGATGTCCCATTTTTGGGTTTGCTCCACAAACTGTAATAGTAAAATTCCATCAATTTTTTTTACTATACAGCGTTTAGACTGATGATCAGGAGGCTAGCAGCTTCACAGAGAACATTCAAAAACCAAGAGTTCCATCATTAAAGTGGCAATGTGTAGTTTCCTGGCACTAGGCGGCAGTAAATACATTTCAGGGTCTGTGACTGTCGCTAGTTTAAAAAACATTACGGTGAATGTTGTTACCCGTGGAGCAGAAAACATGCGACCTTGGTGAGACTCCTTGATGGGTCTTCAGTTAATTCCGAAGGCTGATGCTAGGTTTCTGTAGCCTGGCCTGCCAGACTCCTCTGTTTAATTCTGCACAGAGAAAGGGTCTGGGAACTCTCCTATTCAAATAACCCCACCCCGTGAGAATTCTGACCGAGCAAATCAGCGCTGAGCAGCGTACGTCACACACCATAACGCCGAGTTTGCCAGACTCTTTCTCTGTGCAGAATTAAACAGAGGAGTCTGGCAAGCCAGGCTTTCCGGATCTGCTCAAAGTCCTGTGCCTGCCTATGATGTCATCATACTACGACAATACCGCTTGGTCAGTTCTGTTCTTTTACATATGTTATAGAAAGAATTTAGCAGTTTTGTCATAAAATTTGTTTTTCTTACTGCCTAAATGTTGGTAATGTAGCTTCCGTAAGTCGTACACCCAGCCATTCATAGTGTGATGTAATTGACAGGCGCAGGATCTGGAACCGCCAGAAAGAAACATGGCATCCACCGAAAAACGCTAGAACCGTGCCCTTTGTACTTTAGACCTTATTTTTATGGTTATATGTTACAAAGCCTCCAATATTTTTCAACAACTGGGCATCATTTTATTAATTTTCAAGAATGTTTTGATGGATCTTTCCAGAGATTACCGATAAAAACTACACATTGTCTCTTTAACCCTCCTACTGTCTTTATGGGTGACCCCGCGAGGAAAGTTGACCATTGAGCAGGATTGGTGCTTTATTCCTTGAGGTCCATGTGGCAGGGGTGAGGTGGTGCTCACTCCTCACCCCTGCCACATGGACCCAAGAGATAAACCATCAACCCTGCTCAATGGTCAACTTTCCTCGTGGGGTTACACCCATTAGGACAGTGGGAGGGTTAAAGGAATTCATATTCAAAACTTTCCCAGACGTTTTGGTAATGTTACTTGTTACACTGTTTTATTTAGTTGTTTCCTAAGCCACATCCACATTTAAGTCTAACCCTGAACTTATGCCGTAAGATACGGTTTGTCCTGAGCACAGAAGTATGGCTGAGCCATAAAGATGACATGAATTTCACACACTTTAGTCCAGTCTGCAGCTTTCAGTTCATACGGGCTATAAATCAAAGCAGGTGGTTTCCTAGAAGAAAAAAAAAATCTACACAGGATGCTTGGGGCCATGGCTATAAGTGAGCAATGATAAAAGTAGTCATAAATCACCTTTTTGTGCCTGTCAAAGGCACATTTCCATTGCTGCATGTAACGTTTAACAATCATGCAAAAGAGAAGGAACATCCATCTGTGTGGAGAGACGGCAGGATCTGGGATCTCAGACCTGATGAGACTACGCCCTGAGCCATGCAGTTCTGCAGCATTCAAAGGCAACAGAAGTCATGTTCAGGCAGTAAGCTTGCAGGGGAAATCCCCCAAACCAGGGGCCTTTATTTTCCTCTCACAAACTCAGAGCTTAATGAACTCTGCTGCAAGTAATGACACACACACACACACACACACACACACACACACACACACACACACACACACACACACACACACACACACACACACACACACACACACACACACACACACACACACACACACACACACACACACACACACGAGCTGTGTTGGAGGTGCTCCGGCTTTCATCCACGTTTGTGTTAGATGTGTCTGCTTGATCATCTTTCTGCAGGGAGAGTTGTTTGTGCCTTTGAGGTCCTGACTTTGGGTCACAAATATCTTGTTTTTTTCCTTCCCATAGTGCATCCTGATAGTAATCAGGTTATAAGGAAAACAGGTGTTCAGTATGAAGGGGAAAAAAAACTCAAGAGAATCGAGATTACCTGACAATTCTACCCAGATGAGTTCTAAAAGCCAGTTCAGCCTCAGATCAAGCAAAGTAACCAAAAGACAAAACGCTAAGTAAATGTAAATTTCACAGCATTGTAGAGGAAGTTCCAGTTTTTCCACTGTTGCTTCAGGTGTTTAAGGTCTGCAGTCATTTTGTAGAGACCATGATGGAACTAAACATGGTGCGGAGAGAAACTAATCACGTAGAAGTTGGTGCTAGAAAAGTGGCGAGAGCCCGGGTGCTTGTGGAAAAGGGACAATAGTGTTTCCTCAAAATGGGGTCATCCTTTTACTGGGTAACATTTTGTTTACAACCCTGCTGAATTTTGCAGAATGGTGTCGAATTACAAATGCTGGCACAGCAGCAAATACAGTTTGATTGGCCTTGGAATCAGGAACCATGGAGGCGGGACAAATTGTAAACAAAGACTATGTCCCACTTCAGCCCTTCAAAATGCACTAAGCACCCAGCCAGCTGAGAAGGAAATTTGTTTCAAAGTAAACTTTCTTGAGATGTAAGACTGTTGTGTGATGACATCTTCATACCTGGTCTAGCCCGGTCCGGTTTTAGTAGCGTCGGCCTGCCCTCGTGTGGCCAGATTTTGTTCACTTTCTGTCAGTTGGTATAAAAAAAGGCAGCCATAAGCAGTTTTGCTTTTGGAGACTCTGACATGAAGCACACTGCTTCTTACTCCTATTGCACACTGGAAGCAAAAGCGGCACAGAACGGCAGCGGAACGGTTTACTCGTGACAACCACTGCACTCAAGTGCACACCGGGAGAGTCTTGGCAGCAAAGCGGCTTCTCTGCCATGCTCCTCGCTCGACTCGCGAGATCACGCAATCCCTCAAGACTTCAAAGATTACGGTTTGCTTATGCAATCTACAATTAAACCAAAAAGAAGGAAATCAGTTTTAGATCGCTGTTTTATGTCAAATATGATGTTATTCCTCACCACTGCCAGGATTAAAGCCATGAAAAACACCTGTCGCTCTTCTGAAATGATGCTGTGAGTAAATAAGCCGCTGGGTCACACGTAAGCTTCATATATGTGAAACAGCATCACTGCAGCACTTTTATTTTGAAATGTATCGGTGATTTTACACTGAAACAGTGTGTAATTTCCTGTGTAGCCCCATGTTAACTGCGGAAATTGATGCATCCCAGAAGCGGCTCGCGGCAAAAAATAGAACCCGATCCTATGTTGAGCGGCGCGGAGTGCCGACTCTGGGGTGATTCTGAAAATTGCGGCTGATTTGTTGCACTCCATAGACTATAATGGATTCAATTTGAAGCGGTGGCGTTTTGCTGCCGTTCCGTCCCGCTTTTGCTTCCAGTGCGCAGTAGGGGTTACTCTCTCACTGATGCTGCTGTGTGATTTTTTTCACAGCAGTCTGTCTGTGGAGCACCTGGCAGATTCTACCCACCAACCAGAGGCTCCCTAGGCATGAACTTCAGCCGGCCAGTCAGTCGGTAGTGGGTATGTTGGGCCAGCTTTGCAAAAAGGGGACCACGGAAAAGCAGCCCCCCCCCAAAAAAAAGACAATTGAGCACGGAAAACGCACAGATTACCCAGATGGGAACATATTTAATCTACCAGGGTGAAACCGGACCGACCCAGATGTGAATGTCCTGTTAAAGTCTCACTTATTGTACCTGTAAGTTGTGGCATTCTCTGTAGAGAATGTTAGGTTAGCAACCACTCTGCAATTTTTTCCATTGTCACTGATTTTTCTTACATTAAAAAGATCGGCCAGTGAAAAACCCAATCTTGTCTGTTTACAGACTCGTGAGCAACACTAATTTCTAATCGGATCTTTCCTCCTTGACGTAGCATTAACCCAAACTGAACACTCCAGCTGAGCAATCTACCAAAACCGATTACCAGCACCTCGCTGTGATAGTGTGTTTAGTTTTCTGCCTTTTGGCTTAGTTTTTGATAAATAAATAATGATTTGATGTAGTGTGTCATGCGTGGTTTCTTTGAGATGATGTTCACTAATTTTAAGGCTTGCACTTACCTTTTCACGTAAACATAAACAGCAAAGAACCTTTGCTCTAGAACCAAACGCTTTAGAAAATAAAAGATGCAATAAAACTTTAGAACTGAGCCCACCCAGAACAAGAAAATAAATGCATGTACCTTATCTCTCAAATGTGGTGAACCTCATGATATTCGAAAGTAAAAACCACAAATATTCACCTGGTCATGTGCTCAGAAGCAAGATCAAATCAGATATGTCTGTAAATGGTTCAGCTCACGTATTTTCTCACATAAAATCCATGCATTATTTGTTTAAACAAGCTTCAGTTAAGCAATTAAATAATATTTTAGCAATCAAAGCAATTAATCCTCTGTGGGGTTTCCAATGTTCTGCTGAAGGAGAGATGAAAAGGAGTATTATTTCCAACTCCTGCGTTTATTTGATCTTTAGGAACTCTGTATACCAAGACATATATTACATTTGACTGCTGTGTAGTTCAAAGAAAAATAATTTTTTTTTTTAAATTTAGTCATTTTTTTGCTCTTAGAGGATTGGATACTCCTCCTGCAGATCAAAACAGAAAAGTGGAATCTTAACTTTATTCAAACTCAACCCCCAACACACCCGTGGGTATGTAAAAACAGCACGTATTGGTGCAATATACCTTGTTGTACATCAAATTAAACATTAGCCACTTCGAAGCAACTGCTTTCTGACTCTCACTTCCTGCCATCCCTCTCATGTCCGTCAGGATGAACTTACTGGTATTTAAAAAACCATGAAGATAAAGGAACACGGGTAAATTGGGAGTATCATGAAGGCGTTTACTGCCTGTTGGACCTCACATTCTGGAGCTTTGATGTGCAGACATACACATCTTCATTGCTTTTGGTGGACACACCACCTTAGACAACCTGCGCTGAACTGTCTGCTCTCCAGCTCGTAATCTGTGTATGTAACCAAGTCAACAATGAAACTGTTTTAGCCGGCCCGTTTCAGCTGCCTGTTCCATTCAAATATGACAGATGAGGAGGTTGCAGGGCTGCTTTTCTGTCTCTCTCTTGATGCTACCTGTGCAGGAGACGCCTCTGCCTCTGATGTCTGTCTGTAAATTGACTTGCCTTTTCAGGCTTTGACCCTGATGTCTGATGTAAGACCCAGACACCCACACATCAAAGTGAACCCAGGGTAGAGGGGCTAGGTGGGAGAATGGATTTCTATTTTGGAAGCCATATTGAGTTTAGGCACCAGAGTGATAAACTGTTCAGCTTTTTATGTGATTTTACAAAATCTAAAAATGGACCCCCCCCCCCCCATCAATTCAACCCATCACATACTATCAAGCACTCGGTGGAGCATTTTTGTTGGCCAAAACTTGATGTGGATTGACTTTGCATCATTTTCATTTTTGGCCATAATTACAATTTTCAACTATATAATTATTTTTTAGCCTTCAGTTGTCATTCCATTAATATTTAGATTTATTTGTATTGGTCTAAAAATTTTTTATTCATTTTATTTAAATTAGTTTAAATATTTTTAAATGCATTATGTTTTTGTTTTAGCTTATTCTTTTATTTACTTCATTTACTTATTTCTTTATATTTGTACAATTTTATATATTTTTTCACATTTTATTTGAACTTTTTTCTTACATAATTGTTTGTATGTATCACAAGGACACTTGGGATGGACAAAATAAGCGTTGGCTTCAATCCATTCCAATTTCAGTTGATCACTTTCGTAATCTATGTCAGGTATGGAAGGCTGAGCTGACGTGGAGCGAACGTTTGCTTGTGGCGTGGCTGTGTGACCAAGACACGGCGTTACTGGCATTGAGTTGGACAGAGCAAGCGGCTCTGGCGGGTAGAGCCCTGCACTGAAGCCCTAGGCCCGCGGGTCGGCCCGGCCTGATGGCCCGAGGGCCGGGCTTCGGGCCAACGACTGTGTAATTACCTCGGACACGGGCCGGGCGCCTTTATTTTTAATCAAATTCATTAAAAAAAATGAAACACAAACGCAGCAGCACCTGCTTGCTTCTCACACACCGGCACCCGTTAGCTCAGTTAACGTCTGTGTGGTTTATAAATGCGCCTATATAAACGAATTCTCAAACTGCTGATTGAAACATGTGCCCCTGTTCTAATAAGCCATTTTATGTCCACGTTGATATCGGAAACCATTCGTTTATTCTTATGAAAACGGCAGCATTCTGTTTTTCTGTGAATAAATTCGCTCTGCAGTTAAAAAAAATACAGCATTCATTGCTGTTTTTTTTCTAACTGCAGAGCGCATTTTCTGAGCGGCAGATTAAATTTACAAACGCTTTACTAATTGGGAAAGTTTATTTAATCTGCCGCTCTGAAAATGCGCTCTGCAGTTAGAAAATTAGAATGCTGCTTTTTTTTCTAATTGCACAAGAGCGCATTTTCAGAGCAGATTACATTTACAAACGCATCCAATTAATATAGTGTTCGTAAATTTCATCTGCCGCTCAAAAAATACGCTCTGTTAGAAAAAAAAGCTGCATTGATGCTGTTTTTCTTTCTTTTCTTTCTTTCCTTTTTTTTTTTTTTACTGCAGAACGCTTCTCACAGATAATTAGAATACTGAGCATTCTATCATGCTAAAACATCATGAAAGGTTAAAAAAAAGTCGGGCTCGGGTCGGGCCAGAGAATCCTGAAAACCTTCTTGGACCGTGTCCGGCTGGGGCTCCACCCCCTCGGGCCGGGCCGGACACGGGCTCAGATTTTAGGTCCGTGCAGGCGGGGCCTTGGTCCAGTTGGAGGGTGACCATGAGAGTGGTGGGATGTGGGGCTGGAGAAGTGGAGACTCCAAGATTGACCCTACTCTGACCTGGAGGGCCAGTTTACCGGCCGTATCGGGCACATAGCTCGGTGGTGGCCCTGGTCCCCACAGTAGGCGCATCGTCCCTCCTGGTAGAGTCGCGCCCGTTCCTCGGGGGGAGATGGACCAGTTTGATGGGCTCCTCCACCGTCGGGCTGCCTTGTGGACGGGGAAACGGTCTGGTGCGAACGGGAGTGGAGACGGAGCTCGGTCGGGTGAGGATGCAGTGGTCGAGTTGGAGAGCCAGGTCCACCGCCAGATCCAGGGAGGTCAGGGCCTCATATCCGATCATACCTTCACGGATTCGGGGAGACAACCCCTCCAGGTAAATGGCCTTCAGGGCTGCGTCATCCCAAGTCAACTGGGCAGCTGTGGTCCAGAAGTGGGAGGTGTAATGGGCCACCATCTGAGAGCCCTGGCGGAGTTGGAGCAGTCGGGTCTCATCGGCGACCTCGCGATGAACAAAAGCTTTCTTCATCTCCTTTATGAAGGTCTCGTAGCTGACACAGACGGGAGACTTCTGGTTATAGAGGGCCGCTGCCCACTCAACGGCTCGACCCGTTAGAAGGGAAGTCAATAGGGCAACTCAAGAGCAGGAAGTGGGGTAGCAAGCCGGTTGGCATTCAAAAGTCATCGCCAAGGTGGCCCGCATGCCTTCCGGGGATCCCCTGGTTCCCACTTCTCTGGGAGGCCGAGACGAGGCTCCACTCTGTTGCTAGCAGCCGTGGCTTGGCATTGGGGAGTGGTTGAGAGCTGGACAACCAGCTCGGTTAGAGACTCGAGCTTGGCCGCTTGACGATCTACAACGGCGTGCAGCTGGGTAACTTCTGCACGCAGGTGAGCAAACTCCGCTGGGTCAATCTTGGACTCAGTCATCCTGTCAGGTATGGAAGGCTGAGCTGACGTGGAGCGAACGTTTGCTTGTGGCGTGGCTGTGTGACCCAGACGTGGAGTTACTGGCGTTGGGTTGGACAGAGCACGCAGCTTTAATATAGGAACGGCAACGCAGCGTTCGGAGAGAGCCGAGACTGAGAGGTGGTTCCAGAGATGACTTACTGGTGGTAGGCAGCGTGGAAGGATGTCTTCCTTGGTTAGGATGGCTGGAGAGCCTGAGAACTCAGTTCAGTGTTCAGAACAAACGATGACTGAGTTACTGCTCAGCGGAGGCGCTTCCATACATAGACTCTGGGTGATGACGTCTTCGGCCGCGCCGGTGATGGGGACGCTGGGTAGTGCGGTTCTCAGGCTAGTTGAGACCGTGAGGGGTGGTCAGGAGTCGGAGTTCGTGACAATCTAATTGTGCAATGACAAGGCTGTTATAATGCAGCATAAAAAAATCCATCCATTCATTCGTTTTGAAAAAGACAATGAATGCAAACTTCCACCATATGAAATAATTGGCTTAGATTTAGAGAAAAGTCAACTGCTAAAACAAGTCATCATTTTACATTGCCAGAAGATGCAGATTTTCTTTTCTTTTAGATTTTTTTTTTTAGCAAAAACACAAAAGAGGAAAAGAAATATGAAGACAGATACTTGACACAATGCTAATTTAACAATATCAGTAATTCAGCTATATTGAACTTTTCAGTGTACAACTTAATGAAAAAAAAGTTGGATTTGTATTTAAAACGGATTTTCTCCTTTTTTCAATTACAAGGGCATAAAAAAACACATCAAAGAAAGATTAACAATAAAGTTACATCTCAGATTATTTTACGTTCAAATCCAATAATTGAGTCTGATATGCAGATGCCAAAGGTAGCTTCAGCATCTTAAAACCTGGACGGGTAGCTTTTGCAAGTATTCATTCATTCATTTATTCATTCATTCACTTGTTCCTTTTGCAGGAAGATAGTGGCGATCTACAGTGACCACAAGGATAGAGGAGGGGTTACACCATGCATGTTGACAAGTTACAGTAGCCAGTTAATCTAACATGCATGTGATTGCTCCATGGGAGGAAATCCACATGAAAAACATGCTAAATTGATCAAGAAAGGTCACAGAAAGGCGTAAAACCTTCAGCATTTTTTAAACACCCATCGGATTTTATTGTTTCCAACTGTTTCAAGTGTCCCCATGATCTTTCCTTCAAGGCTACAAGAGGTGGAGGATAAAGAATTTTTCTGACATAACTCGGGACACCCCTTCAGGAAGCTCAACTGTCATTGATTCCCTGTGTGGCATGCTTTACAGAAGTCCTTCAAAATCCTTGTTAAGCAAAGCTGGCCAGGATGTAAAGATAACCCTCAGACTAAATATTTAAATATATCAATAACGGTGTTGTTATACGTAGTGAGGGGAAAAAAGAGGAAATCCTCCTCTGCAGCATCTGTGAAAACAGAAGCACTTCAGATTTAAACATATAGAGAAAATGTTAATGTGGAAGAGTTCTGCAGGAGGCCTCTCCTCCTGCTGTAATCCACTGTCAACAAACGGGACCATGCAGTATCCACCAGGGATGGAAGCCACCTGCTACATGCCCCGCAGGCCTGTCCTGCTGCAGCGCACCAGGGGAACCACCTGAGAACCAACACAGAACCGAACCGGCTCCCAATTAAGTCCTAGAGACTGGTATTTAGTCCAGATTTAATCAATGCATGTTAAGTCTTCAGGGGACGAGATTAGAAAGACAGATTTCTTTAAACCAATAGATAATGACACCCCCCCCCCCCTCCACCACCACCACACACACACACACACACACACATGAGCACACACGTGCATCGAGACGACCAAAGCTTCAGATGATCTCTGTTTTGAGAAGTCGACAGTCTAGAGCCATCTTCAAGGTTCCCTCAGCCACCGTGCTCAGCGAGGAGTTTGTGGGATGGAAAAGTATTTAAGTGGGATTCACGGTGGGGATCTCCGCAAAGCAAGCTCAGAAGACGGCAAACCCAAGCATTATGCAGCTTTCTTTGAAGACTGGGAAATACCAGTTGTTATGTTTCCCCAACATAAGCAGAGCGGTGCACTGTGGGTTTGTACCTTCAGTTTTTCTCCTTGTACAAATAAAACTAAACACGGGGTGGATCGCAAACACACAGCCATGCGTTTGCGCGCGGAGAAACTCTTTCAGATTCAGAGGCGTGCTGTATAGTTGGAAAAAAGCTTGCGTGATTTATGGCACCAGTGTACATGTGCTCACACACACATGGCAAACCACTTCCTAACCCCTTCACCGCTAACTGGAGCGCAGCAGCCTGAGAGTTATGTTTCCCCACCGACTGCTCTCCTCATAATTGTCGGATGCAGCCAAAGCCACAGCGCTGCCTTGCTCAGGAGCCTCCGGGAAAACAACCTCACAGGTGGCTGGCTGGCCCGCTGCCAGAGCAGAAAGGAGATATGAAAGCTAGTACCTGTGAAGGCGTCACACTCTGGTGCAAACCGTACACCAACACACACAAAGAGCGAGATAATTCCCCTGGCCACATGAAAGCAGGAGGCAGCGGGCCGAGTGCCAGGGAGCACTACCTGGAGACAAAAGAGCAGCACCTCTTTCTGGAGGAAGGGGGGGATGATGTTCATCTGGGATTCAACACGCTGATGGATCCCGCTTGTGAAGAGAAGAGGCAGACTGTGTGTCGGTGCGTACGCATATGAGTAAATTTGAGCCCCCAAGCGATGTGCACTCCCAGCATGCTGCAGCGCCGTGGTCTGTAATTAATCTCTCTGACATCAGGCCTTCCCCCGGGGGGAGGCAGATTTCTCTCTGCTGTTACTGATCTCAAACCACATATCATGTCTTTTGGGGGAGGAGGAGGGAGGGTGAGCTCACTCATTCGACTCAAATAGGAGTTTACCCACCTGGAGACAAAGACAAACAAGAACAGTGGCACAACGCTCACCTGGGGTGGCGGGGAGAGGCTGTGGTGTACGATTTAGTTGTTGATCATCTCCTAATTACGTGTAATCAGCACGTTCGCTAATGCCAAGACAAGTTTGGTTTCCTCACCAGTCACATCTCTTTGCAGCGGGGTAACAGGCCTGCTTGGTTAAATAAAAGTTTTATTTGTGGAGCACAGATCTCCGTGTTTGAAACGTAGTCAAGCTTAAAAGACAGTTTCTATTTTAGGTTTGTCCTCATTTCAACTTTGAAGTATTTTGACGTCCTCCTCTGAGTTTTCAAAGAACCTTTCATGATTCCCTGGAGAGTCTGATTTTGTCCCAGCGCTCTGCTTCTTTGTGAAAACACCAGACTTCATAGCATTTCAGGTTTCTCACATTTTGTTGGTTTTTGGGTGTTTTGTGAGTAAAAGTAGTGAATGCAGCATGTGTGTGTGTGTGTGATTGTGTTTGACAAGTGATCAGAGTGACCATAGTGATGGGATTAAATAAAGACATTTCTGTCTGTTCTCGGGACTTCAGAGCTGCTGCAGACACACACGGTTGTTACAGAAAACTAATCAGCAGTCTTCATGTCATCCTTCACTACTTGGTTAGCTCGCTTTGGCAAATTCAAGAAAAGGAAAACAAAAATACCAACAACAAGTTCAGTTATTGAGACGTAGCTAGGATTTAGTTTAAAAAACTAGTTCAAAGAATAATCAGTACTTGTAATTTTTAAAAATCTGATTAGCTTCTCTGAGTTTCACACACACAAGCTAATCATGAAAATAGTCTTCTACCCCTTTTTCCTGCATTAGCTGCCGGTATAAAATAGACGGGATAACGCTCGGGTCAGAAAAAACCACACAGATCTATGTCACAGTCACTGTCTGTGTGTGTGTGTGTGCGCGGTTGGGCCGGACGCGGACTGAGCTCCCGGCTGCAGAGTTTTGTGTGTAGGGAGGGGCGGGCGCTCTATGTGACTGGCCAATCACAGAGAGTGAAGACAGTCAGTTGCCCAATGAGGATTTTCCTTCAGCACGATTACAGATATTTACGAGTTTTACTCGTTTCATGTTCGTATTCGCCAAAAGTGTTTTTACCGTACCGGATCCGGCTCATCTCTAGTAAGAATATCAGGAAATAAGACTTGTCGTCTTCTGCTCCCCTCTGCCCTGGCTCATTTCTAGTTCCTGAAACAGAAGCGCCAGAGCTTTTTCACACAGAGATCAACTCACAAAACATGAATTTCAAGTCGAGACCACTGCTAGTGTATTGAAAATAGCAAGTGAACTTGGTCTTTAACTTCCGTCTAGTCACTGTACCACAGAAACCTGCTTCCTGGTGAGTTGATGGATTTTCTACCGTGAGATTTTCACAAAGAAACTCTTTTATTGTGACTATTTATGTATTGGTTATATTTCTGAGCAAGTGCTTCATTTAGTCTGACGGGGCATACAAACCGATGAAGTGGTGGCTCAAAACGTCTTCCACCGAAACTATTGGAGGTTGCAATTTGATTGCCACAGAAAATATTTCCCACATCCCTCTCCAAAGCTGCCCTCTGACGTAGTCTTTAGTCGTTGTCGATTAGACGGAATTTATTTTTTCCCCTCAACCTCATGCTTTTGAATTCTTGTTGACGGGGCTGCCAACTTTTGAACCTCTCCATGCGTAAGAGGGGGCGATTCTTCTGAGTGAAATATTGGAGGTGTGGCGTGAGAGGTGTGAAGAGGGCCAGATGCATGTGTCCTACACTCAATGCCTGAGAGTTGGCAGCCCTGCGTTGACCCAAAACACCCAATATCTATGCAGAAAATGAATTTTAAAGGTGTGGAACATTAAAAAACATATTTTAATGATTATTTCGGATTAGAATCAGTCACTCTGAGTTTTTCATGTATGCTGAACAAGTAAATAGTCTCCTACTCCTATTTCCTGCTTTAGCTTTTGATCAAAATAGACGGTGAAACTCTAGGATTGAAAATCCTGACAGATCTACGTCCCACTTTCGTTGAACCTTCAGTGACTCACCCGTCTTGACTCATGATTGGGAAGGCTGTTGTTGTAGCGTCCAGGAAACCGCAGAGAACATCTCGGATAGCAGAAGCTAACTGTTAGCATTAGCAACTCCACCACACAGCAGAACACCTCCAGGCTTGTGTTATTTGTAGAGATAAAACTTCAGCGCAGTAAGTGGTAGAGTTGCATTGCTGTCAGCCAATCAGAGGAAAGATGTCAAAAAAACAGGAAATAAGACTCCGAATCCTGTTGTCTGAAGCTTAACCCTGATGTGGCTCACTTCTAGTTCCTGAAACCCCACCCCCAGAGTAATGGGCTCAACACACGGGAGGCGACATCGCCTCTCCTCCATTCATTTTCAATGAGACATGCGCGACAAAGCGATAATCGCGGGTCTCTCTCCTACTAAGCGAAACGCGAAAAACGTGCGTGTGAAAGTTTGCACTCGTGCACATGTCGTGCACGTACGACCCAGCGACGCGATCCCAGAAAGTTGAAACATTTTCAACTTTTCATCGCTGTCGCTCGGACGAGGACCAATCAACGGAGGTTTCATTCACTGACCAATGAGCGGACAGGATGCTCCGTACACCTCCGAGCAAACATGGAGGAGAAGTTGATTATTATTATGTTTTATATAGTAAAATCAGAAGTAAGATTTCACATAACTCTAGCAGCACCTTGTGAAACATCATATCTACCACTTTTTTTTAACTCTGAACCGCTTAAATAACCTTAATTCCCTCCAACCTGACACAGCCAAACAAAACAACAGAAGTTTCGATTTCGCAATGGAACAGAATGCGTAGACGGCTTTGCCGCTGCCCGCTGCCGCGGATCGCCTCCCGTGTGACAGGTAATAAAAGCGACAGCGACAAATTTCGCTGATCGCGGTCGTTTGTCGCCTCCCGTGTGTCGAGCCCATAAGTCTTACCAGGCATTCATTCAAGAGACCACTGCAAATGTATAGATTAAGAGTGTTCCACACCTTTAAAACATAGCCGCGAGCCACCAGATGTCAGCAGCCTGTGTCACGATGATGAGACATTTGATCAGCCTTTCAACCCTTTGATGCTTTGGTCAACAACTTTAATTGGAATCTTCCACCAAATTCTTATCTAAATAAGATTATTTTTTAAACGTCAACAGTAATTTCTCATGTCTTCCTCTTAATATGTTTTAATGAACACACTTTACCACGACCATCAAAACTGTCAAATAAAGTCTCTTAATGAAAAATCAATTGCACAGCTCTAAATATTCTTCCCTAAATAATTAAGAGGAAACTTGAATAATATAGAGAAAGATAAATTGGTGCAGACACTCTGTATAGTCCGAAGTGGAGTTAATTTTTTTTATTATTTGGGCTGAAGTTTGGGATCAGGATAAATTGTGGTAATTCAGAGGAAAGAACGAAGGGGCATCGGTGAGATGGTGTGACGTTTGCTCACGTTTCTGTTCAGTTTGTCCTCGTTTCACTGTGAATAAACTCTGTATGAACTTGACACAAACTTTTGTTTTCAAAGAGACTGTGAAGCAGTAGCGACCTCCCCTCACCTGTTTTCAGTTTCCTTCCTCATGAAATGAGACAATATTGTACACACACACACACACACACACACACACACACACACACACACACACACACACACACACATTCTTGTACTTGTACCCATGTAAGGACTTTGTATTGACTTCCATTAATTTTAGTGAGTCCACTATGCCTAACCCTAACCCTGACCCTAACCAGTGTATTTCTTAAGTTATCTGTAACAAAAACTCAATTCACATCTTATCTGTAAACCTCAGCCCTAGGGGGTACCCCGTATCAGAACCGGGTTTTGGTCCTAACAAGGACCATCGGTCGTAAGAAGGTTAGTACATATCCCGATATCAGTCTTCACAAGGGTACAAACACACACACACACACACACACACACACACACACACACACACACACACACACACACACACACACACACACACACACACACACACACACACACACACACACACACACACACACACACACACACACACACACACACACACACGACTGGTTGTGGTACATAGTAAAAGTGTCCCACAGGTCTGAGGCCTCAGCGCCATCCCCACAACCCTCTGAGATCTCTCACTTAAAACATTTTTATTATTCATCCGATGCCCTGTCTTGTGTCAGCACTCTGAATGAAACACGGCTGGTGCCACCAAATTCCATGTTTACATGTATGTACTGAAACACGTGCTGCATTGCTCCACCTCAGTATGGAAGACAGGGGGTGCGGGGATTACCGTGTCAAAGTCACACGGTGCTTTTGGTTTCCCCTGACAGGATGATGGCTGCAGCCTCTGTAATGTCCTAATGATGTTGTCTGAGCACTGAGGGGTGGGGATGTGTGGGGGTGCATGGAGGGGGGAGGACGATGGGAGTCGGGGAGCATAACTTATCTCCACTGCTCTGCTGCATTGCTCTTAATTAAAACTCCTATCTGTGTCTTTGAAGTTCATAATGAGTCAGTTTGGTTACGCAGAGGAACGGAGCGAAAAATAAGGCCGGGGCTGAGATTTGTGCTCTTATTTCTCCACCTCTGATTCTTCCCGATGTTCGGCAACACGTTACATATATGTCACTGCACAAGCATTGCTGTTGTTTACCCTTGAAAACACAGCCCATGAAAGCGTGAGAAATAAGTGATAGAGAGCTGGTTTTTCATTATGGGATGTGAATGGGTTTAATCTTATCACTGGCTGCTCCTCACAGCTTGTGCTGATCTCTCTCGGCACACTCCTGCTTTCACAGGCCTTTCAGATTACAGTCAAATATTACAGCCCGTGACCAATCTCCAATTAACCAAATGTTGTAGGGTTATAGTATCACCCTTAGCTCCTTTCATGCTCCTTAAACGCCTTTTCAAGGGGGGTTTGGATATTTTTCACTTCTGCGCTATGAAATATCATTCTGGTGAAGCTTCCTTCCCTTTCCCTGCGAAAGCACCAATGGCTGCTTAACCTAAATAAATCAGTCTTACTCAAATGTGTTCCAAACCATCTTGGAATTAATTGAACCTTGAATCTGTTTCCCAATCACGTAAATTAGCGCAGCGTGCAGTTTTGAAAGGCTGACCAAGGAATTTTTGTGTCTCTAATTTTCTTCACAGGCATAATCAGGCGTTAAATGAGCTGATCTTGGTCATGGGTTGTGTGCGTTTTGCTGGTTTACATAAATCTTTGTGTGTGTGTGTGTGTGTGTGGGATGGCTTCAATCCAACTTGTTTTCAGGCTCGTGTTTGTGTTGCATCCTTCATATGTTGTCAGTGTTTTAAAGCTGAGACAAACATAATTAGAGGTCAACGTGTTGAACATATGGGTGAAATAAATTATGTCAAACATGTGGATCCATCAAAAGGAAACTGCTCTGTCATTTAACTTTGATGGATCTCCTTTTGCTCTGCAACCATAGCGGTTTTGCATAAAGCATGATGATTTAAAATCAGACAACATTCTTGTCCACCACTGGTCCCCACAAACCTGGTCTCAGGCTCCCATCTTCACACCTGGCTATTTTCATTTGATCTCTCAACTTTTTTAAATTTTTTGTTACCATTTCTTCTTTATGTTGCGATCCTCATTGCACAAGTTATGTCCTTCTGTTTGATGATCGGGGTTAAAGATCCTAATGCTGATCCTCGAGGGGCATTATCCTGCTTATTTTAGGCCTTTTTACAAGACACATCATGCCGGCAAATCTGCGTCATATTACCGCAGCGATGTGTCTTAAAAACGCACCATGGCGTTGCACGAATTTTGCGGCATTTGTTCCACCTCAGTTGGTAGTAATATTGCTGTAATTGTAAACTGCTATAGCGCCATGACATGGGGAGTTAATGCCGAGCTCTGGCTGGCAAATATATTGAAAATGAAAGTAAACACGGGCAATAAATTTTGCTTTTTGAACAAAATCAGCTGAGACGGCAAACTGGAGCGCCGCAGAGCTCCATGAGTGTCTCTCTGTTGGAGCTGAAGCTCAGATCATCAGACTGCACAGGGTCTGATGGGGAGAGACACCTTTAGGAGCGGCTTGTTAATGAAGCTTAATGATCGCGGCTTCAATTGAAATAAAAAGCAACTTATGTCCAAGAAAAAGCGGAAGTCCGCAGCATCGTAGAGACCGCCCCCATACCCCCTATATGCCGCCATCACCTAATCTTTTATAAGGAGGTGCGCCACATTACCGCCATGGTCTGACCACCTATTAACGACTTAAGCCGGGCGTACACTGTGCGACTTTTTCACTCGTAGCACTCAGCTTCAGCTCAAACTGTACGACTTCCTCGCAGGGCAGATCTCACGAGTCATGCGCTCACACTGCACGAGCCAGTTCTCGTATGCTAAAATAGCAGTTTTTACACAACACGTCAGACTTTTTTGTCTTGTCTTGCCTGTTGTCCTTCGGGAGCGCTGCAGGAGGACACACAGGGGTTTATGGGGGTTGGATGAGGAAAACGAAATAAAGAAAGTAAATCTGTGTTTTGTGATCAGTTTAATTTGACATGAACACGACAAACACGCTTTCTTGACAATCTTTGTGAGTAAAAAAACGTGTGGAAATAAAAACGAACAACGTGTGTTATTAGGGAAATAGCGGGCGAGCGGTGTTGATGCAGGATTGCGCCGTGAGCGGTTCTGATACATTTTGGGTCGCAGCGCCGCTTCAACAGTGCGATACCCTCACGAGGGACGAGCGAAATATTAAACACGCCAGATGTCTGTGCGAGCTCACGATTGCTGATCGGTAGCTGGTCACGTGGTGTTAATCGCCTCTCGTAACCCCCTGTACACTACACGACGCTCGGTGTGCACGACGCGCAAAACTCGCCCCGATCTCGTGGATTCTCGCACGAGTGGAAAATCGGCTCAAAAAGTGAAAAAGTCGCACAGTGTACGCCCAGCTTTAAGCATCTCTGATGCTGCCACGGCGTTGCGACAAACTGACGGCCTTGTTTTGTAAAAACGGCTTTTATATCAGGAGTCTTCAACTTAGTTTACAGGTTAAACTGGAAACATTTGAATGTGGTGCAAAGTTCATTTATGTCAGTGATTCAACTTAAAAGGTGAAACTAATAAAAGAGATAGACTCATGACATGCAAAGCCAGATTGTTCAAGCCTTTATTTGTTGTAATTGTGATGATTGTGGTTTGCAGCTTAAAAAACCCACATTCAAAATCTCTGACCTTTAGATTATCATTAAAAGGTTCAATATTCTAGAATCAAAGTGTCACACGCTAATTAGCTAATGAGTCCAAAACACCTGCAAAGGGTTCCTGAGCCTTTACATGGTCTTTCAGTCTAAAATGCTCTATATTGTAATTTTCTGTACCTCAGATGAGTCGAGTCCTTTAGGGTCAAAATCCAGCATGTTTTATTTGTTTCACTTCTCCAACACTCTTGATTCAGTGGCTGAATGACCTGTTCAGCAGGTATGTCACCCACAGGCTAAAATCTGGTGTGTTGCAGCTTCAACACACCCGTTCCTGTATCTGGACTCGAACACACACGATTGGTTTAATGGAGCTCATAAATGAGACTTTAGGGTTAATTTTGTGTCTGTGTGTGTTTGAAAATGGGATGTTTTATGGCTCCAACACACCTGGCTCGATGACCTGTTGTACAGATAATTCAACCATTGAATTGCCTGTTAGAGCAGGGAAACAACAAAAACATGCAGGACAGTGGTCCTTGAGAACCAGAGTTGAAAACTCTTGCTTTAGATGTTTCTCTGCATCAACACACGTAATTTAAACATCGTATGATCAACAGGATTCTGCAGAACACGAAGACAGCGCTCCAACCACTCAGAATATTTAGAATCAGCAGTTACTCTAAATTGCATGTTTTTGGTTCCACTAAACGAGTTTGTCCTCCTGGTATGATGTCAGAACCCAAGCCCCCGGACCAGCCTCTCCCAGCTAACCGGCCTCCATCTTGGACCACATTTCCCAGCATGCTCCTCGTGGGAACACCCGGCATTCTCCCAGTCACACCCAAGCCTATATATGGAAGACGCCGCACCGGCTCTTCACTCAGTCATCGTTTCATTGAAACCCATGATCAGAGTTCTCTACCAAATAATCCAGACATCAAACATCCTTACCAAGTTCAACTCCCGTACCCAGTCGGCCATCGTGACATATGGTGCATTTGGACACCATCAGGCCATAGCGGTTAAACAAAGAAGGGAAAAAAACAGAAACTTTCTTGTAATTTAATCAACATTCTGGTGCTAAGTGTGGTTCCTCTGAAATCCACCTCAAATGAAATAAATGTAGTGAACATTTGATGAAGATTTTGGATCAAAATGAAAGTAAACTCAAACTTTGCTTGGAGTTTTTCTCCTCTCTCCGAGACTTTTCTGATTCATTCGAAAAAATCTGAACCTTCAGGTCCAGCTGCAAACTCAGGACCTGAGTCTGTTGACATCGTGTTATGCACGTATCTCTTTTCAGCAGGAGGAACTTCAAAAGATCATCGAAACACGGTTGAAGATTCCAGGGACAATTATTGCAACTGATGTGAAGCTTAGAGATGGAGAATTAAAGAATAAAACAACTTGATATAAAGGAGATTTCAAAACAAAAAGTGTTGAAAACAAATATCAAACTAAATGTTTAGAATCGCCTTACATTGAGTCTTTATTTGAGATGACCATCAAACATGAAGATCTTTGCTGGACTAAATCACAAAGCTCACTGCTACTCACCATATGAAATGAATGTGTACCAAAACGCCTTCCATCAAAGTGAAAGCTGATAACTACGTAGACTATAAGCGGGTTTATGGTACAAGATTTCCTGCTCATATGAAATACTTGTGATTCTTTTTGCTCTAAATATAAATTTAATCCTATACTACAGTACTCTATGGGAACCGTTGAGTAATTTCGTATGTTTATGTTGGATTATAGAAGAAACTTTTTGAATGCATGACAGAACTGTCTGTTTTCAGGTGAAATATTGCAAATTACTGGAAACATCTGGTCAAGTCTTAAAACACCTTACAAGAAAGGAACTCAAATTCCTGCTTGCTTTTATAAAAGTTACAGTGTGGTTTCCTGCCACTAGGGGGCAGTGTACATTTCAGGGTAGTTTTACACCATATCGCCGCCACTATCGCTGGTTTACAAGACATTTGTTGTTTCCTGTGGAGCAGAAAGCATGCTTCCTAGACTTTGATGGTCCTTCAGTTAATTCCATCGAGAGAATGCAATGCTGATGCTAGTTTTCTGGTGCTGTTCTGCACCTGCCGATGACATCATCAAACTTTGGCAATACCGCTCGGCCAAAATATATTGCATCTCTTTTTTTTTTATTCGGTTCTTTCACTTAGGTTTTGGAAAGAGTTAATTAAATTTGTGTTTCTTACTGCCTAAATGATTTTGAACGTGGTAATGTAACTTCTGAAAGTCGTACGTCTAGCCAATCATCTAGTGTGGCATCGTCAACAGTCGCAAAATCCTGAGCCGACCAGAAGGAAACACGTATGACGTCCCCCAAAGACACTACACCCGCGCCCAATGTACTTTAGATCAGATTTTTATGGTTATTTGTTATGAAACTGCCAATATTTTACAACAGCTGGAGATTCTTTCATTTATTTTTATAATTGCTATGGATATTTCCGTAGACTTTGTTGAGGCTCACAATCGCCCAGGAGCCCTGGTTAATGACCAAAATTGTGGACGAATAAGGAAGATGACAAGGACTGCAAACTGTGGATCCATCTGGCATTTATTCAAGGTCTGGATTTTCCGGTACATCCTGGAACGTTATATTTGTGCTTCAGGAGCAGTGCCTGGATTTTTTCCCTGCAGTGGGTTTTATAGTCATTTAGTGAGTGTAAGGAGTTGCTGTTCTCCGTCGGCGTGGACTGAAGAGATCCTCAGCTCAATGGGGGAGGTTGTTTAAGGGTTGGGGTTGCTAAGCCGTCACTTGGCTGAATCTTGCTGTTGCTTTAGCAACCCCAAACTGCTCATGGTGTGCTTTAGCCTTCTTCCTTGTTGTTTTCCACTCATCCAACAAAGATGTTAGCAGTAGCTCAGACTAGCATTAGCAGTAGCTTGTGCTACTGTTGTTCTTTTGTTAGCATTACCGTGACCAACGTTTACACTTTGCATATGCTGCAGTGAGTTGGCAAATGCAGATGTAAAGAGGGGTGTTTAAATGTATAACTTGTTAATCCAGCTTTTATTTCACTACAGCAGCCCCCCCCCCCGCGGCCATTACAGTGTAACCAATTTACATTCACAAGAAAGCAGGTCGAGGACAGCAGAGATGTTTTGGTTTGCTTCATTAAGCTTGGTTTATGCTTGACGCATTCACTTTCCGCGCGGTGATGCGGCTCGCGGATGGAACGCGCTTCACAACTCGCAGCATTTATGGTTCGTGCGGCTCGTCTCTGCGGTGAGCCAATATTCTCCCAAACTGTAGGGGGCAGCATGGAGCTCTACGGCATGCATCCAACACTACACCATAGTAGAAGTAGAAATTACTGTTTACAACATGGTATTTCAGCATTTTTTAACAGCGTCCTTGTCTTTTTCGACAGTGCGAGCTATTTCTCTCCAAGAATTATTAACAACATGTTGATCACGGTGATCTCTGAGAGCTGAATCATACAAATGTCTGTATTTACGAACCTCTGCCACACTAGTTCTTGCCGGTCCGCCATGTTTTTTTGCCTCCGTCCGTCCGCGTGGTTAGAAATTTTCCGAGGTGCGCGTTGCGGAAATTCTGGGCCGTGCGGAGGCGCGGTGGAGGGGTGTGGCTGTTAAAATGACGCAAAATGACGCAACTTTTCCGCGCGGAGCCGTGCGGACGCGTCAAGCATAAACCAACCTTTAGACACCCCAAGCTTCCTGTAATCAACAAAAAGGTGAATGTGGCTTTAAATTCTAGAGCAACTTAAAAAGAAATGAACAACATATCAGTTTTTTGTATTAAAGAAAGGGAAGACAAAGCCCCAGTTTAGTAGTGCAATTATAGTGATTAACCAAACAAATCTAGATAAATCAATCACAATTATTTTAAGTTATTTAATTTTCTCTAACAAAAATGACAGAATCAACAAAGTAATGCACTTTTATAGAGTTTATTTGGATCTCAAATATATTTCCCTTTTTTTATTAGAGATATTTTAATAAATTAAACAACTTTTTATCTGGATGAAGTTTAACATTTTGAAATAAAACCAGTGATCCTCTTGTAAATGGCCTGTATTTGATATAGCGCCTTCTAGAGTCCTGGAACCCCTCAAGGTGCTTTACAGCACAATCAGTCATTCACCCATTCACACACTGGTGGGGATGAGCTACAATGCAGCCACAGCTGCCCTGGGACGCACTGACAGAGGCGAGGCTGCCGAGCACTGGCGCCACCAGTCCCTCCGACCACCACCAGCAGGCAAGGCGGGTTAAGTGTCTTGCCCAAGGACGCAACAACAGCAACAGACTGAGCGGGGCTCGAACCTGCAACCTTCTGATTACGGGGTGAGCACTAAACTCCTGTGCCACCGTGGCCCACTCTCTCGTAAGTTGAATGCATTCAAACCTGCTTTTATTTTTGCCACATTCTTTAAACCAATTGTTTGTAATTATTGTATTATTTATTAAAAGAGAAAAGGAAGGATAACCCAAGCTTTTGTAAGACCGACTGTGAAGTCAAATGGAGAAGTGCGAGGAGAGTTGAAGAGTTTATTATAAGTATCTGTGGAGGACAGGATTTGAGCTTTCACCAGATCTTTCATCACTTCTTTTACAGACACACACAGCCCGGAGCCTGGAAATAGCCTTTCTGCGTCCGGAGACAGAATTCACAGAAGCATTTTGAGAAAATGCATCTGCAAGGACACAGAAGTCTTCTTCAGGTCTAAACCTTTGATCCTTAAGAGACCCCCACCTTTCTTTTACCCCTTGGGGACTGGCATCAGTGTAATTGAAGATCATTACTAAGCTACAATACAACCCTCTCAGCGACCGTCTCCATAATGGAAATGAATTGTGTGGCACGGAACTGCACACAACAGAAGTAAATGGGAGCCAAGAGGCAGAAAGGAGCGAGGGACGTATTCCAAATTGAAATGAAGTGGAAATATCCCGTCCGCGGTGCTA
Organism: Nothobranchius kuhntae; assembly: GCA_006942095.1. Classification (NCBI taxonomy): domain Eukaryota; kingdom Metazoa; phylum Chordata; class Actinopteri; order Cyprinodontiformes; family Nothobranchiidae; genus Nothobranchius; species Nothobranchius kuhntae. Next base: position 1,376,731 of record SSNQ01034654.1, read on the forward strand.
TTGGTTAGCCAAGGAGCCGAAACGAGCGAGATTACTGGCTTACATTTGTAGCTCCACAGTGTTTTTGTTTTGTTTCGCTGAAGTGGGGTGGTATAAGGGTTGAGGGGGGGGATGTGTGTGTGTGCGTGTGTGTGTGTGTGTTTGTGTGTGTGTATGCACTTCAAAAGAATTTGTAACAAACCTAATTCATCTGAAGCGTAGGATGAGCTGGTAAGAAAGATGAAAGATGAAAGTGAGTTGGCATGGAAACAGAAAGCACATCAGCGCTCGCTGGCACACAAAAGGGCTGCCTGTGTTGCATGTTGCATTTCTGCGGGAAGGGATCCAGAGAGGCTTTAAGTGCTATCATGACCTTACAAACAAAATTAGTCAATTATGACTAACTAGGGTGCACAATTTCCACTTTTTATTAGCCCATGTTTTCACTCTATTTATTTCTTTTAGGTAGACATACAAACAGGGGCAAGAATCAGTATTTTTGCTGCATCTTTTCTCCTCACAACTTGTTAAGTTGAATTTATTTTTCTTTCTCTTTTTCTTTAAACATTTTCTGTCAACCTCTGGCTGGCCCCATCTCTTTTCATCTTATCACAGACTCTCTTCATTGTAACACACATGCAGGTTACATATTAATTGGAGAGCAGTAAAAGTCTGTTTGATCTGTTTTATCTGAGATAGGGAAACTCCTCATGTCGCTACTGCTCAAACCTCCGATGCTGCTTTCCCGCTTCTTCTGTCCCACACACGTGCATTCTTCACAGCGAGAAAGGTGTGTGTTATGCTTTGTGTGGACTAAAAAGGAAACACAATCCAAAAACATTCAAGCAGACAGTCATTTCCAGAAAAGCAAACAAAGTGCGAGACATTTGAAACAAAGCGGAGCCCCTGAACAGGTAGAGCACCAGGACTTCGTGTTTACCTTTTCATGTTCCCTCCGTGCAAAGGGAAGTTAGATCTTTTTTTTCTTTCGTCTTGTATATCCCGCAGTGTCACAAACACAATGCAGTGTCTCGCAGCTTCAAAACCCCATCGGTGACAGGTTCAGGGGGGGAAAGATCAAATATTCATTTCAGAGACACAGAATGGAAATTTAAATGAAACGCTGAGAAAACAGAAAAATAATGGGTTGTGTCACCCGTGACAGGGAGGTAAACCTATAGGTTCTCCTTAGTGTTGGCTTTCGTTTTGGGGCGTAAATCATGTCCGGATCTTGCTCGCAAACTTGTGATTTTCTTTGCTTCAGAATTGTTCTTTGAGTCAGACTTTCATCATTTCTTTCATTTAAAATCTTTTTTTTATTTCCAGTCATTTAGGAAACTGTTGGGTTTCACTGTTGCCAAGTGTGTGTGTGTGTGT
>SSNQ01034654.1:1379042-1397350 GCA_006942095.1 Nothobranchius kuhntae
GGGGGGGGACGGACTAGCAGGCACATGTTGAAAGGCTTGGCTGCTCTTTAATGTGGCTCCAGCTCGGGAGTCTTGGGCCTAATGAGGTGCTGCGGAGCTCTGCTCCATCTCCCATCGCCTACACACCAACAGCCCACATACTGCCACTGCAGCACCAGTCAGGATCATTAAGGAGATGCACCCAAATTCCTCTAAGGACCCTGAAAAAAGGAGGAAAAAGAAAACTTCAAAACTGTCTTACAGATCGACAGAGCAGTTAGAGCAAGGTGAGAACTGTGCTCCGGTTGCTATTTTGCCAAACCAGAGCATGCTTGCTCACACGCAGTAGATGCATTTTGACCAGCCGCGTCAAGATGTTTACCTCATCCAAAGGATTTCTTCACCGACCGACCATCAGGAAGCAGGTCTACGAGACCAAATACTTTGAGATTCTTCTGTTTTCGTACTTAAATCCTTTAGCCACTGCTACGGTCTGTCTAACATGTGATATCAGCTAATGGACATAAAAATGTATTATATTGCTCTGTGTTTTTTTATTGTGTAGTGTCACAAAATACACTGTAGTATTTTTTTTTAAGTTGAATGGAGGTCAGCAGAGGTCACCATGACTGGCACTCAAAAAACAGCTAGGTCAATGCACAGCAAATTTTTAGCTGCACATATACAGGGTATAATATGGTAAAATTTATACTAGCTATGTGATCCAACCTCCTCAGTGGCCTTCTAGTAGTGTGTCTGCCCTGGGACTAGGAGATCAGGTATCAAATCCTGATCGGGTCATACTCTAAAAACGGCACCCAATGCCTCGCTGCTTGTCACTCAGCTTTAAGGGATGAGATTGGGGCGATACGCCACCAAATAGTTCCTGAGCACAGCTACAGCTCACCACTCCCCACAGGGATGGGTGAAATGCAGACATGGAATTTCACCAGTGTGTGATGGTGACTGTGGGGCTTTAACTTTCACTTTCTGCAGAAGGGAGGCAGAAACTTTACAGTGAGCTGATGCAAAGCGGTGTGTTGCAGGTCAACTACACGTTTAACATTTAGCACATTTGACTGGAAAGAAATTACAGGACCACCCAAAGGAAGTGAGCTAGGCCTCACGTTCACGTTTAGCTAGCACACCCACAAGGGAGAATTAAGGGGAAAAGCACTAGGTTTTATTATTATAATCTTTTTCAGTATGTCCCATTTAATTATTTATTCACTTGCTTGTTTGTTAGCATTCAAAAGATTACCAAAATAAAGCTGATATAGTGATAATTAGGTTTGTCTTCGTACTCATAGAAGGGTTATTCAACCCTGGTCCCAGTGCCCCGAATGATTTAGCTGTTCCTCTGATCAAACACACCTGACATACTTCTTCGTTGTGTCTTCAAGTTCTTCAGATACCAGATTCATGCATTCACTGTTTCAAACCAGGTGTGTTAGTGCAGAAAAACATAGACAACATGCACATGTTTGCTCTGGAGAACCAGGCCCAATCCCAATACTCGCACTTGCACCCTTACTCCCTTCATTTGCACGTTCCCAGCCAGGGGTGCGAGTGCATATGGTGTCCCGATTCTCAAGTGTGGAAGTTGACCACGCCCCCATTGTACCCTTATTCTGCACTTGACCCAAGTCTGCGGACCTCGGGCAAGAGTATTACCCACAAGTCATTGCTGCAGGAGAAAAGGCTCAAGTTCCTTCTCTGAAAATATGTATTTTCTAATGAAATTGTCATGAACGTGCCCTGATGTCTGTTTCCTGTTACCTGCAGCAATCTAAGCTGATTAATTCCACCCGTACTGTTCCCTTTTTAAGCACCTGGCTCCTGCTGCTCAGTGCGAGATCGTCTGCTGCCTTGTCACAGTCTGCTGAGCGTTTAACCATGTCTGCCCTCCTATTACCCGACCTCTGCCTGCCTGACCACTGAACCTGCCTATCGCCTTAGTCCGTCTGGACCGGAGTAATCATCTTTATCGGCAGCCCTCACCACAGAATGCTGCTGCTGTTTCCAGGAGGCCATGCTGCCCGGAACCGGCTCCAGCGGGTCCAGATCCCTGTGTCAAGTTCTTAAATAAACATTTTAAACTTTCTCTGTTGTGTGGCTGTTGTTGGATCCGGCTGATCGATACTACGTCTGACTGTGAGAAAGTAGTTAATTTTAGGATAATTAGTTGATGCTCTTAAACTTTTAGACAAAGCAGCAATACATGTAAATTTGTTTCAAATAACCGTTTGGCTGTTTGTTTAAAAGTAGTTAATAAAGGTTTTTGAAAAAAAAGTATCACAGCGACCAGCATCCCAGCATGCGTTGCGATCGATGATGCAATGCTCCTGTCTCATTTCTGCAATTATTTGCACACTTGTGTACTACACACTCGAACCCTACTGCGCACTTTCTCCAAGTGCACTTTGCTGAAGTCCTCAGGGCGCAGTGTGAGTATTGAGATTGGGCTACATAACCCTGACTTAGGCCCTGTCCACACGTAGCCGGGGATCTGCCAAAACGTAGATATTTTTCTACGTTTTGGCCTGTCATCCACACGAAAACAGAGTTTTTTCACACAAAAACGGATCTTTTTAAAAACTCCGGCCAAAGTGAAGATCTGTGTTTTCTCCGTTTTGGGTGTCTGCGTGTGGACAGACAAAACCGCAGTTTTAAGGTCCGCAGCGTCACTTTCCGCGACAAAAAAATGCTGACATCACATGTGCGACCTGTGTTTACACTAGCCGGCATCATGGAAGCCTTCAGAGCTGCGCTCTGTCACTACCCGATCCATCAATTGTCCAAGCGCTTTTTGCTTGTTTGTTTTTGCAAGAGGAATTACTGCTCCTTGCGAAAGACCACAGACGAAGGACGAGGTTAAGAACGGGGGAAGTACTGCCGCCTACAGGTCTGGCATGTCCTTAACAACGTATTTATCCAGGTACGTGTGGACAGAGTTTCTTTTTTTAAAACGAGGTAGTGTGGATGCAAGTTTTTGGAGGGTTGGATATTCGTTTTTAAAAAAATCCCGGCTACGTGTGGACTAGGCCTTAGAGACATCACGGTATCTCATTTACGTCTGCTCTTGGTTGTCCCTTTTTTAACCTTCTGACTCACCTGTTCTGCATCTGCATATGTTGATCACCCCAGCCGATTTTAATCAGTAATCACCCTCCTTAAGTATAATCCAGGATGTTTTCAGTTCAGTCTTCAGCTCATCTGTTATGTTTTGCTTACAGTCTTTGCTGGTTCTTGTTGTTTTCTAAGTTTAGAAAAATAGATACAAGAATTTGAGTGCACAATTATAATTTCTTTCAGTTTTTTTTACTGTCTTTTAAGCCGATGTCTGTTTGCACCCAGAGTTCAGTAAGGCATATATACCCTATTTGTTTGCAGACATGCATAGAGATAGTCAGAAGTGATCATTAATATTCAGTTGACAGTCGAGAAATACAACCTTTAAAAACAACAACAAAGACTTATTGCAAAAGTCTTGCTGTGGATGCTAATGTAGGAAACCCCCATAGAGGTTTCTGCTCCTCTCTTTGTCAATTTAATGCTCATTTAGGGTTTGCAGATCGTCCAGATGAACCGAACCACCAGAGACGTCTCATTTAGATGTGCAGATTAAAATTAGGAACTTGTTTGACGTGGGCATCTCCACTCTGGACTGGACTTTTACAGCAATGTGACAGCAATGTAGCACATCTCTTTCGTTATAATTTCATGCCTCAAATATAATTGTTTCTCCAAACAAAACAAAAAATACAATCAAAACAGTTTTGGCCCTCACGGTGTTTGCTGCACATTTCGGCCCTTGAACAAATGTATTTGAAGACGCCTGCTGTAGGGGCTGCAGCTAATCCTGAATCCTACTGAGATTAGAACATTCACATGTAAACAACAGTTATAACACTTATTTCTCTGTAAATGTTTTTTAAAAACAGTTTTCACATGAACTTAGAAATGTTTTAGAATAGTGGAAATCAACTAGCCATTAGCTTATCAATCTGGTCAGCACTAATCTGTATTTCTCTCAACTGAGGTGGCCCAAAGTGCCATCAACAACAGGTAAGGGATGAATTGTCCCCAGCCTTCCCTCAGCAGTTGATCACAGCGCTGTGAGTTTGTTTGGAGACAAAAAGGAAATTAAAATTTTGGGAAGACAGAAATCTGCTCCCTTCCATCATATATGTTCTTTTTAAAACACAGAAAAGGTTTAATTACCTGCAACGTTTCGTTTGCGGCTGCAAACATCGTCAGGCTGACGCAGATGGTGGCGTCACTTCCTTTTTTTATCTGCGGGCATCAGAGGACGTTGTGGACCTCTGCTGCCCGCTCTCCCCTCTCTGATGTTGCAGTCCCGTGTGCGATCCAACGTGCAAACTCCATCGTCCCTGTTCATGGTCCTGCATCCACGTCTCCTTATCTCTATAGCTTCTTTTATCCATCTTTTGTATTTCTGTTGTTTGGTGTTTATGATCCTTGTGTTGTCCCAGTCCATTATATGGTTTTCTCTTATGCAGTGATCTGTTACGGCTGACTTCTTTATTGTGCTTTCTGCTTCTTCTTTTGCTGCTCTCATGTGTTTTCGACTTGTTTCTTTCTCGCACTCCTTTCTATGTTCTATTGTTCGTGTGTTGAGTTGGCGTCCGGGTTCTCTCATGTATGTTTTATTGCAGAGTTTGCATGGGATTTCGTAAACGACTCCACATTTAAGTCCGGCTGATGTTTTGTCTTTTGGGTGCACTAATCTGTTTCTAACTGTTGTGTATGGTTTTGTTGGTGTGTTTATGTTGTGTTTTTTCATTGTTGCTCTTATTTTTTCTGTTATGCCTTTAATGTATGGTAAGGTTATCACTGGTTTTGGTTCTTGTCTTTCTGGGTTTCTGGTTCTTTGCTTTGGTTGTTCTTTTCTTTCTGTCTTTGTTTGCCGTTTTCCTTTGTTTATTGCCCATGTCGGGTATCTGCAGGTCTTTAAAGCGTGTTGCATGTGTTTGTCCTCTTGTTTACGGTCTCTTTCTTCTGTTACTATGTTTGCTCGGTGATATAATGTTCTGATTACTGACATTTTGTGCATGGTGGGGTGTTCTGATGTCCATAATAGATATTGGTCTGTGTGTGTTGGTTTCCTGTATGTGTTTATGTTTAGGGTCCCGTCGGTCTGCCTGCTTATTTCCATATCCATAAATGTTATACTGCCTTCTGTTTCTGTCTCATAAGTGAACTTTATGTTGCCTGTGTCATCAATGTTATTCAAGTGTTGTGTTAGTGTCTCTGTTGGTCCTTTTGATATGATTTCCAGTATGTCGTCTACGTAGCGTTTCCATAATTTTATTTTGCAGTTGGGGGGGGGGGGCAGTGGCTATGGCTTTTTGTTCTAGGTCTTCCATGAAAAACTCGCACAGGGTGGCTGATAACAGGTTACCCATGGCGAAGCCTTCCATCGTTTTGTATGTTGTGTTGTCATATGTGAAGTAAGTGGAGTTAGCTACCAGTCCTATCAGTTGTGCTATGTCATCTGCTGTGAGGTTTGTTCTTTTGTGTAAAGTCTTGTCCTGTCTGATTCTGTTGACTACTATGTCTACGGTTTTTTGGGTTGGTGTTTTTGTGAACAGGGATGTGACGTCATGTGAGATGAGTACGTTGTTGTCTTCTATTGTAATCTTTTGTAGTTCTTTTGCCAGTTCTGTACTATTTTTGCAGATGATGTTTGCAGCCACAAACGAAACATTGCAGGTAATTAAACCTTTTCTGTGTTTTAAAAAGAACTGAAAGATGGAATTTGAAACTAAACGCAGCAAGAACACACCAAAGACGTGTAACGCCAATTAAACGATGACTGTGTTATTTAATGACCTAAGAATCAGTACAGCATCACAACTTTCCTAAATCTTCACAACAACGGCAGTTCAAACATCAAAGTGAAGCAATTTTGGTGCAGCCATACTAATCAAAAGTGTTCCTTTCTGTGTATGTCTGTACATGCGTGTGATGCTGCCGCTGTTGTGTGACAGCGGTATACGACCCGGCAAACAGGATGAATAATCCCCAACACCATCAAAGGCTCCTCAGTTAGGGAGCTCAGGCCATGACAGCCGCACACACAGCGAATCTGAGAACCCGTCTCGTACCCCCCGGGGACGGCAGAGGCCGAGGAGAAAAGGGGGAGAGGACTGGAGAAATGGCGGAAATGACATGAGAAGAGGAGGCAAAAGAGCCGAAGGGGGAAACTGGAAAAGGGAGAGAAAAGTGCCGAAAAGGGACACAAGTAGAGGGGAGATGGTAGTCTTTGGGGCTGAGATAGGAAAATTGAAGTGCATTAGATTCGATTTTAAAGGAGGTTGAATTTATTTTTTTATTGGATGTGAAATGAAAAACACACAGTCAGACATGATCTGCTCCAAAAATAAACTGAATTTTTTTTACATGAGAGCTGAATTAAATGATATCAATTTTTATGAGTTTCACTCGCACACAAAAACAATAAAAATAAAGTTAAGTATGATTAAAAAAATACACGAGTTTCAGTCTGTTAAAGGTTTGATTGACAAAAAAAAACAAAACAAAAAAAAAAACAGGTTTTAATGATTATATCTGATTATAATCAGTCACTCTGAGTTTTTCATGCAGGTTGAAAATGAAAACAGTCTCCGACACCCCCTGCATTAGCTTCTGATAGAAAACAGATTTAAAGTCCTCACACTGGGAGTTTGCAGTCATGGACTTGCACAACTTGTCTTGCTCCAGCCCACAGGAACGTTTTTTAAAAACTTTTTGCAGCAAGGACAGAGAGCGGGAGTGCGTTGGTGATAGTGACTTTGCAACATGGCCGAATGCATTCTGTTAGCCAATCAGAAGTGAGGTGTGTGCTTATCATTAGCAATAATTAATAATCCTGCTGTTGTCAGCATAGCTCTGCACCAGCAAACTTCTGCATTTCAGAACAGAAGTACCGCAGTGTTTATTTTAATGACTCATGAGGCATTGGTTTACACTAGAGAACTCTGAAAAAGTACTGAATAAACAAGTGAACCACACCTTTAAGCATCTCACTGAGTTACAGTTTTAGCCACTAGTTGGAGACAGAAAATAACAAGAAAATGTCAAAGATTTCACCTGAATTTCATCCAATCTTTTGTGACTTTTATTTAGGGTCAAATAAAAGATGCACCTTAGGGTAACCGCAAACACTTGTTGCATTTCTGGCACAAAGTTTATTGGTTTAGTCTATTAGTGATTTGCCTTCATTCTGATCACAGTTCCTGCCAGAGTTGTATCTTTTTCTTCTGTTTGCCTTTTACTCTTTTTATTGATCCTTGTGTTGTATTACTTTGTGTCGTTGAAAGATGCTTTACAATTAAAACGACTTGTTTGTAGCGTTGTACATATAATATGTAGAGATGGTAAATTGAGTGCTTTAAGAGCTTAATGTATTACCTTTACTTATGTAGCGCCATGAATGTCCCGTTTTTGACCTAAAGGTCTGGATCTGCTGTGTCTGCTCGAGCAGAGACATAAAGTCTCTGACAGCCTACTCTACATGAGATAGTGGCCAAGGTCTTTCATGCACTCTGCTCATCTGAACTGCTTCACCTCTGTTACAGCTCAAGACAAAGAACTATTTTGATAAATACATAATCAACAACTTTGTTATTTACCAATAATAATGTGAGCCCAATGTTCAATCAATCTGTGGAATGACAATGTTAATTACTTGATATTATAATCCTGTGATCAGTAGTATTTTACAAGTAATTATAATCTTGGACATTTGCACTAGACCAAGGACGTAATTTTCACTTTAGAAGTGTGGGNGGGGGGGGTATCTTTACAGTATGCTCTAATGGGAAACAGGCTTCAACACAAACGGTTGTTTTCGGCTTGGTCCTAGAGCTCAACCAGTGTCAATTTAATATAGCGTAATATTGTTTTTGGATGGTAAAAAGTGCAGGGGTCAAAACTTGACTTTGGAAAAAGTGGGGGGGACATGTCCCCCCTGTCCCCCCCCAAAATTACATCCATGCACTAGACACTAAAGACACGTAATGCTAAAGCCACACGACACATTTCCTTTTGTCTGACCCAATCAGAACCTTCACATTCTGGGGCAAGGCGTGGTTTTCTGTGGTGTTTGTATAAACCCTCTTTTGCATGTCAAATTCTGATTCGCCAGTAAACCAAAATATGACAATTATAAAAACTATTCCACGCCTCCTTTTCTTGAGTTCAAAGCGTTCTAGAGAGGTCTCGGACCGGCCATCCGGACTTCCTCTTCAGCCATAAAAGACCTCAGACAAGCTGGATAAAATCTTTTGCAAGTTACAACTGACTGCAAGAATAAAAGCTGAACCTCACAGCGCCTTCAGGGTCTCGGAGACGCCAGTGATAACCTGTCGTGACCTGGAAGCATTCCAAGACTAGTTTGGTCGGCACCGCTGCTTTTCTACCGGCTTCGGTACCAAAGAGAGTCCACGAGGACCTCGGCATTCTGGATCTGACGGAGGCTTCCCCTGGGGTACGTAGACCGACAGATGGCGTTTCATGTGTGTTATAAATCTCCAACTATAGTTTAGAGCGAAACATTCACTCCCACTCAGAACTAACTGCTTCTCCGGATCCGCAGGTTCTGAATAACATTCTACACACCATCATCATTCATCACGTCTCACTCCACCTTAGTCGACCATTACACAGAGTGTTTAAGTTAGTCTTGTTAAAATTGTGTAGAAATAAATTTCTTAACTATTTTAAACCTGACTCTCTCTCTTTCCTTGGAGTTAATACGAAGTGTCGCTTAATCCCTGCAATAAAAAGTTCTGATCTTCTGGTTAAAATAGTCAAAGGTTCATCAGATTGATATTTCATATTTCTATGGAATCTCACATTTTATGGTTCAAAAGTAAGATGTAAACCACCCATTCTTTACACTTATGACCAGTAAGCTGTGATACTCTATATAAATATAGAATATCAACCTGTTTGGTCTTTGGATGTTTAATCAGAAGATTCTAGGATTCTTTGCTTTTTCAGTGATCAAACACACGTTGTGTTTCTTCAAGAAGAGAGTCAAGTTTATAAAAAGTAAGAATTTATTTTCCAAACAATTAAAACATGACAAGTTAACCAAGGCTACTGTGATGGATGAATCTAGGTGGAGAGGATGTGATTTATGGTGACTATGAGTGCGTTTACAGGCAGCCAGTAACCCTTTTAAAACCCGAATATTCACAATAACCCGGTTCCGAACGGCCATGTAAACACCGCCAAAAAACCGGACATGCTCATAACCGGGTTTTTAAAAACCCGGTTACTACACCTGGGGTAACCCTTTTCTAACCCGAATGTTTGGTCGTGTAAACGCATACCGGGATATCCCCATCAAAGCGTGTGTTCTGCGCATGCTCTGTTCGCAAGGAATCTTGGTCTTTTGAGTAGCGAGACGTCTTTTATGCGCCAGAACACCGGAAGTAAACAACAAGTTGGGAGCAACATGGCGAGTCGCGGCACAGCACCACACTTTTGGAGTGACGAGGAAACTAAAGCGCAAACAAACGCGGTCGCTATCTCTTCCGAACTGGGAAACATGTTGTTGTTTTCACGGATACCGGAACAACAAGAACCGGAAATGACGCATATTGCGTCTGGACGTATTCCATACGTCCTGACGCTACCCCAACGTCCGCATTTAAATCGGGTTATGCAAGTTAGAGGTAACTCTTTCTATTCATTATCATAACCCGGATATTGGCTGCACGTAAACGTAGTCTATGTGTGAATGAGATTATCAGAACCTTCGTATAGAAGAACTTGAGTTCTGGGCGAAAAGAATTTGGTTTGCATAAACAATGAAGTTCTTATCAAAGACACATCAGATGCAATCTCACTGTGTTCTACTTCACCCTTTGGAGGTCCTCGTCGCGGATCCGGAGGCCAGGGAGGTCGGATGACCTCTGGGCACCCAGGTCCAGTAGACTGACCTCTGTACCGACTTCCCCGGTCCAGAGATGTCGCCAGGTACACAGGTTGGAACTAGTTTGCGTCTCAGGAATGACTCTTAAGGAGTTGAAGTTGTCTCGCCTTGGTTGTGAAGGAACCATTTGCGGTGTCAGCTGTAGATGCGATGGTTAGAGTTTCCCTCCAATGGCCAGTCGAAGTTGTGCTCATAACTTGAATGCTTGAATTCTGAATTGGAAAGCTGGAATGTGACTGTTGAATAACCAGAGTGATTCTCTTTTAATATTCTCATGTTATGAATTCTTGGCCAATCGGAATGTGCCATGTTGAGGGATATTACCAAGACAACCTCAGACATGACGCCTTCTCAGATACGGTATGCTCTGATTTGTGGGTAAGAAAATATCTGTGTGTCTGCAATTACATTAACCTTGCGTCAGGAGGAGATATGCAGTGTAGATAATGATTCACTTGTTAAATCCAACATTCCTGATCGTCATATATAAATCTTTCAATGTAATAATATATCAATTTCACAGATTAATCAAAACATTTCATTTAGTATTCATATAACATTTGTTCATCAACCAAATTATTATTTAATGATTATTTAACTTATTAGTAGTAAAAGTTCTTCTGTCTTGTGCTGTGTATAAAAACCAGTCTTAGATAAGTGCGAGCCTGGAAGGACCTTGAAGCAACGGTATCTTCTGTAGATTAAAGCTCCAGTTGGAGACTTATGTCTCCAAATGACTGATACTGATGAGGTGACCTGTAGATTGAAAAACAGACCATTTTCGGAGGCTACATGTTTCAAGATGTGTTTCAACTTAACTCAACCTAACTCAGTCTTTGTTTGTGTAGCGCCTTACAGGCGTAAAAATGACACCAAGGTGCTTTACAGACACAATAAAACAGAACAAAATCAAGCAAAACATAATAAAACAGTGACAGTTAAAACCAAGTAAAAACTAAAAACCAGAAGTGAAAGCCAAATTGTAAAAACAGGTTTTTAGCCTGACTCTAGCTCAAGGACACAACAACAGCATTCTCTGGCGGGAGCCAGGATCAAACCTACAACCTTCCAATTACTGGACAACCCACTACCTCCTGAGCTACTGCTGCCCAGAACTCACACATTGCCAGTCGTCCTCTGCTTATAGAGGTGACAGCCAATGAGAGGGGTGGGCGTTCAGTGACCGTTTGTGTTTAAAGCTAGCCCCTATCAGACGTTTTTGCCGAGTATCCACCTGACACATCCAGATCATTTACACAGATTTGGTGCTGTACAGAATCCAATGGATCCACTGGGTCATGGAGATGTGATAGTTGCAGATTTGTTCCAGTTCTTCCTGTAAATTCTTAGACTGACTAGAATATGGAGAGACTTGTGCCTAGCTTTGAACCTGAGGTTCTCAAACTACTCCTGACCAGTTTCAACAATGGGAACTAAAGTCCCATTAGTCATCATCACACAGTGGTGAAAGTACACCTCTGCATTTAACCCACCCCCAACGGTAGCGGTGAGCTGCAGCTGTGGCTGTGCTCAGGGAATATTTGTTGGTTTGACCCCCCCCCCCCAAATCCAACCCCTTAAAGCTGAGTGTCAAGCAGGGAGGCATTGGGTCCCATACGGCCTTTGGTATGACCTGACCAGGATTATGAACCATGATCTCCCAGTCCCAGGGCAGACACTCTACCACTAGGCCACTGAGAAGGTGGGAATTGTTGGGAATCTTAGTGGAATGATCAATATTATGTTGAAAATGGCACAAAAGGATAGTTTTTGGCCTCTCACTGATAAAAACCTGAATGAGAGGACTGATTGCATGAGGGGTTGCGTTGGTATCGGAGATGGTGTGACCAAGAAGGAAATGTGGTTGATCACATCTGGTTTGGTGCCCACAGACAGAGCAGCTCCCCAGTGTTATCACACCACTGCCTCAGATCCTGGGCCAATTCTCCACCTCAAAGGTCAGCTTTGACCCTCTCTCCACAGCCTCACTCTTCATCCCATGAGCTCGTGCCCATCCCATCATCCCTGACACAAAGAGCTCCAGCTTTCCCCTGCCAGCTTCTAACACCCACTAACAGGGATCCAGTACAGTGTTTTTGTTGGGAGATGGGCATGTAATTAACCTTGGACCGTGGGTGTTTTGACTCAGTGTCAAGGCTTCTGGAACGCCATGCAAGTCAGATCTACAAAACATCCAGGGCCGTTCACAGTGAGCTGAAAGCAAGGACAGGCATTGAAAAACCTTTGGTGCCCACAGTCTGGCCCTCTGCATGGATCAAAAACGTATGAATGGAAAAAAGTTATTTAGTCACATGACCAAATGCTCATGTGTTTTGTGAATTTGTTGGCAAAACAACCATTACTAATTTACAGCACAGCTACAATGCCACCATAACATGGTGAAGGGGTTTGAGTGCCCTAATGATTCTAGAAACTTGTTCTATGGGGCTCTATGTCTTCAATTGTAACTTGTTCCCACGTGAAAGTTAAGACAAAACGGTTCAGAAGGCATTTTATAGGAAAACACCAGAGAACCAGTGTACCTGGCCCAGGGGCCAGCATGTAGCTGCCGGGCCCCTGCCCATGAGGCGTGGCTTGGCCCAAACACGTTACAATGGCGTGTCAATCTAGACACAAAAGTGACAAATGGGACAGAGGAGACCACTTCTCTCATGAGGAAGGCACTAGAGCTGGTGGAAGACTGTGTCACCTCCACACAGCTCTGGAGCCCAGGTCCTTGAGAGCGCTGGGTTGAACTCTCTTTTTTGCTGGATTTGCTCAGAGTGAGAGGTGGAGTGCTGGTCAGCTTCATGGTGGTACTCAAGCTCTCTGGCTTCATTTTGGGATTCATGGTGGGGTATGAGAGAGACTGACTTTCCTGACACGTCAAACCTCCAATGAAGGTCCATCCATTCTCTTACGCTCATCCGAGTTTGAGTCGCGGGGGCAGAAGCCTGAAAAGAAAAGAAAAATGGCCTCTCCAGTGTGTCCTGGGTCTCCTCCCAGTTGGACGTGCCCAGAAAACCTCACCAGGGAGGCGTCCAGGAGGCATCCTAACTATGATAAATGACCCGCACATGTATAGCGCCTTTCAGAGTAAAGACTCCAAAGCGCTTTACACTACAGTGTATCATTCATCCATTCACACACACACATTCACACACTGGTGGTGATGAGCTACCATGTAGCCACAGCTGCCCTAGGGCGTACTGACAGAGGCGAGGTTGCCGCGCACAGGCGCCACCGGTCTCTCCGGCCACCACCAGCAGGCAAGGTGGGTTATGTGTCTTGCCCAAGGACGCAACAGCAGAATTCTCTGTCCAGAGCCGGTATCGAACCTGCAACCTTCCGATTACTGGACAACCCGCTCAACTTGCTGATCCACTGCTGCCCAACTAGATGACCGAGCCACCTCAGCTGGCTCCTCTCGATGTGGAGGAGCAGTGGATCTACTACAAGCCCCATCTGGATGACCGAGCTTCTCACCCTATCTCTAAGGGAGAGGCCGGCCAGCCTGCGGAGAAAACTCATTTCAGCCGCTTGTATCCGCAATCTCGTCACTACCTAAAGCTTGTGACCATAGGTGTAGGTTGGAACGTAGATCGAACGGTAAATCGAGAATTTCTCCTCCAGAGTCCTGCTTCTGAGACTTTTTAATAGCAGTGACACAAAGCTGCTACCAACATCGAGGACTGCATCTGTTTACACACACAGATGCTGATGAATTAGCTTCTATTTCAGGTGAGGTTCACCTTTGCTGCAGCATCACACTTCATCAGCTTCCTCTGTCAGTTTTTGATTCTTTTTTTCAACTTAAATTGAAAAAAATGATGTAAATCCCTAATATGGTTCAGAAATATTAACTGGATGTGAACATTTCATGGTTTAGATGATGATTGACAAATATTTTATAGAGGATTATTGTAAACCATCCGACACGTCTGATGCCATCTACATTTTTTGAACAAATCAGCAACAAAAGCTCTGATTTATTCACTGTTCTCATTCTCGCCCTCTACCATTAGAAGAAAAGAAACAGGACACACAGCTGCCTGATCAGCAGGGGCTCCCTTTCATCGCGCCGCATCCATTGCTCACCATTTTAATTCTTTCATCACCCTCACAATAAGCTAGGGATCCTGGCGACATTACGCAACAAGCTGAAACACTATTACCTCATTGTCTCACTTTAGCATTGTGGTGAAGGCGGGTACAGTATCTTCCAAAGCCCCAATTCCACAAATTCAAACACCCCCTCACTCCTCGAGACTTGCTGCGACTTCCTTCCTCTGCCAGACTACCAAGTCACACTGGCTGGCCACTTCTAATTATTTCTTGCCCCTTGGTTGTGCAAGTACAGGACGACATGGTGTAGTTGTGGAGAAGAATGAGGCTGATTGACAGCCAGCCCCCGTCCCACAGGAGCTCATTAGGCTTCCTGACTAAAAGCTAGTGGGCACGCTCATGCTGCTCTTGCTGTCTTCTTCCTCTGGTCCTCCTTTTAGTCCTACATTCAGTAAGATGGAAAAAGAAATGCTTGAACTCAGCTGCAAGCAGAGAGTGAACTTACTGTGCTCTTATCTCATCTGATCTGAGGATCAGCTCTGAGTAAAAGTTTCTTTTTTGGGCGGCTCACTTTCATTTTGACTTCTTTTTCTCTTTGTGAGGGTTCCTCGGCTCATCTCAGCCCCTGTGACTTATTTTTTCTTTGCATTTTGGTTTGAGAGAGTTTTCTCTCTTGCTTGCTGTCTCTAGCGTTTTCTTTCTATTTCTCGTTGGCCCTCTTTTCTCTCTGTATCCTGGGGTGATATAAGGCGCTGGTGCGGGTTCTAAAAAGCCCTTGAAGTGTTGGGTCCTATGAGAGTTCTTTAAAAGGCCATTTCATCATGTTCATGAAGCAGCACTTGAGACCAAGCTCAAATATGACTTATGTGAAACTAGCATAAACTCCCTGGAAAGTTTTGTTGCACCCTTTGCAGATATATACCACTTTTTTTCTCCAGTTGTGGAGATCCACTCATCGTGTCCGTTTGTAGTCTTGCAGTCAGTTTTCTACAGATCTTCACACATGTCCAAGTTCAAGGGAAAGGAAAAGTGAGTTACTGGATGCTGACAGACATCAAACTGCAGACCCAAACACCACAAGTCCTCCTGAGCTTCGGAGAGAATGTGGGGTGCAGAGACACCCATTTGCATTTTGACAAGGGAATTAAACTGAGATTGAAGCACGGATGTACATTTTTTTTTTCCAGTTTTTAATCTGTTCCCAAACTGGAAGTGCAGCGGACAGTTTGGTTTCACTCACATGAGCAAGAAACATGAACAAACAAACTTAACTCTAAATAATTATGGCATATGAAGGTGTTGGTGAAACGATAGCAATACTTAAAAAGAGATCATTTTCATGCAATTCCCGACATCCCTCTTTCCAGCCACCTTTTCTAGAGCATCTATGATGCATTTACAGGTGTTCCCAAGCCAGCTGTGAGGCATAAACCCTTGAGTGAGTTGTGCCTAAAGGCATCCTCATGGTGGGACACATGTGAACATTTGGTTCCTTTTGATAAGGAGGAGCAGTGAATAACTGAGATCTTCACTCGATCCTGAAGGTGAGTGAACCCACGCAAGCTCGTTCTTCCAATCGCCTTCATTCTGGCCTCATTCATAAAAGTGTTGGTTGGGAAGTCGCCCTACACCCAAAAAAGTCAACCAAGGCATTTGTTTGATTGGTTTAATAGAAATGTGTCTACTTAACATGAACATATCATGTTTATGTTTTTAAATCATTATCACTTATTGGTTTAACATAAAATAACAAAACGTTTAATGAACAAGACTGGCATTCTTCAGTCCAATCAAGTGTAATTACTTCGAATCAACAACTCACACTGATATCTAGTGCGCATGCTCAAACTTCCCCGAAGCTAAGAAGTGGGAACACGGACCAAGTTTTGTGATCAGTGAACTGCTGTTTCCCTCTGCGGTCACTTCCTCAGTACTGAATGTGTGAAAATTTATTAGTCAAACTAAGTTAGTAACGTTGGTTAGTCATTTTTCACATTTTCCTATTCAAGTCTGCATTGGAAATTAAACGGCAAAGCAGACCGGACCGCATGCAGAGGAAACCAGGTATTAGACGGTGCTAGTTGGCACAGTCAGAAGTCTAATTCACACACACTACTGTCATGTGTTGAACTGCCAGTGGTAAAATGGAGATATCATAGGAGTACTTTAGAGTCCCCCTCTTTTATTTTTATTCTTCCAAATGCTTTTTTTGGGGGGGGGGGGGGGGGGGGGGGGGGGGGGGGGGGGGCGCTTGCATAACACAAATATAGTTGGACTTCAGTTCATGTTTGTGTAAAGGCATATCTGTGCTTGAGCACTTTAAATAATGTTGGGATGTAATGGCGTGTTCAGTTTCTAGAACAAAGTCGATATTTCACAAAAAATTAATTGAGGGGATTTCTCTAAGAAATATTATTTGCTGGTTTCAGGTACACTGTCTGTTGTTTTTATGTGTTAGATGCCTGTAAAGTTTACCTGCACTGCCACCAGTTGAGTTCACTCTTTATTATTTGAATGCATCCCCTTTGCTTACTGGCATGTTTTAAAACACAGCAAAGCTATGTTGCTTGCTTTGGAGGACTGAAACCAAAATGACAACACAGATATATAGAAATGGCTCAATAAACTAATTATTACAATTAGACACACCAAACATTGTAGACTTTGATTGAATTTGAAAAATGATTTGTCAACTGTAATTTAATTCGATTTGAAGCCCTCTATTGTTTTAGTTTTAATTCCCAAAAGTTATTTTGTGTTTAACTCCCTGTACTTATTTTCTATGGATTATGATTTTTACCCCCCATATTTTTCTTTTGGTGTATTGCCCCTGAATTTTTTCTATAATTTTGGTACTTTTTGTTTATTTATTTTCAAATTCACACAATACTAATTGTATTTTGTCATTTTTTATCTTGCCGAAAGGGAAAAGTTTTTAATTTTTATATAATTTTTTATAATACAGTTAACATAATAGTTTATAGAGCAATTTTTACATCCGTTATTAGTTGTGGCAGTTTTGGTTCCACTGTCTGATTTGCATGATTACAATGGAATTTCCTGTTTAAATAAGTTTTCTAGTTTTAACCTTTGAAATTGCATTATGCTTGCAGAAGATGTACAAAAATGGTACGCTTTTATGTTGTCTACCAAATCCAGTGTATAAAGTTAATGTCATCATAATTGTGATTTTTTTATTGTAAAATTATGGGTTCTAATTATGTGTAACAAATGAAAACAAATCTAATTGAAATACATAGATTGATATGAGTAAAATCATCAACCCCCATATTGGTTCATTAAGCAAGACTAACAGTAATTGCCTTGATTAACAAGATAGATGTTCAAACAACAAGATTTAATTGTGTTTTCTCAAGTTTTTAACTGTTGTTGAATGAATAAAAAAATATTCTACATACTTAAATAAATAATTTTGAGTCAATGAAAGGATACTACATTGATCCAATGTAATCTGATTAAATTAAACCACCAAATTCCAATTGTGTTCATTGGACATGATCAAAAATGGGTTATCGTACTTGGTTCAATTACCTGGAAATAGGTGCCATGATTAGATTGTGTTCATCCAACAGCTGATATCTTTGAGTGTACTACATAGTCTCCAGGACCATTCTGCCTCTACTCATCTAGACCTAAAATACTCTAGATACTCCGCTTTAAACAGTAACTCATTTACAACTGAGGACTATAGAGTCAGACTTAGGCCCAGTCCTAATACACACTTGTACTCCTCAATCGTGCATTCCCATCCAGTGGTGCGAGTGATTCTCAAGCATGGACCTTGGCCCCACCCCTTTTGCACCCTTGATCCACACTTTGCACCAATGCAAACTTGAGCAAAGATTCTTACCCACAATCCATTGCTCTGTGGGAATTTTGAAATGAAATGGAGAAATGGTTGAAGTGTCCTTTCTGAAAATTTGTTTTCTCGAGTGAAAGTTTATTTATTAATTTTTTTTATTAAATGCTTCTCTGGTAGAACGATGCATTACATGACTGTGTAAAAAATGTTGTTAACTGATAACGGTGCCGGCGTTTATTTTTGGGCATCAATTTATTCACTTGTTTTAACGTGACTCAGATCAGTTCAAGCAGCAAAGTAGCACAAACAGCGACTGGGATCCCTTTTTAGGAAATCATGGTGGATGACGTTGTGCTTACTGTCCTAATTCTGCAGGTATTTGGGCAATTGAAGCATTACATGCACTTGTACCAAGTGCACTTCATAGACTGTTAGCTGCAGTGTGGGTTTTGAGACTGAGCCTCTATTGGT